>CM075776.1:34970856-34983356 GCA_037974665.1 Ehretia macrophylla
CCCAAGTGCTATACCCAATGATGCCCAAGTGCTATGTGCACCCAACCGCTATGCCCAAGTGCTATGCCTAATGATGCCCAAGTGCTATCTGTGAATGGGCCTACTGCTGGTCGACCCCGCACATCGCCTCGAGTGCCCAAGTGTTAGATAGCCTATGCTTGCTTGGTAAAAGATGGCAAAAAAATTGAATCCAACCTTGTGTGTTGCTGGCCCGCATAGGTGCCTAACGTTCTTCCCTTAGCATTAATTGTGATTCAAGTTATGTTGCCCCTATCTTCGACACGGTTGGGCACGTTGGTGAACGGTTGTAGCACAGCTGCCCATGGTGTTGCATGACGGCGCACGATTGGGCCTCGAATGGGGCACGTACTTGGGGCCTCAGATGAGCCATAGCTTGGCACGCAGTTGGGGCACGGCTTGGAAAGCAGTGGGGTCGCGCATGGGGCATGATGGGGCAAGCAGTTGGGCGACGATGGGGCGTGCGCATGGGGTGAGGTGATGCGCCCACATGTGCATTACGTGTACGCGGATGGGTAACCATGGGGCGACGATTGAACGTGCATGGCGCGCGGATGGGTGACAATGGGGCGCCTATGCCTCACAATGGTGCGCTCATGGGGCGCGCATGCCGTACGAAGGTACGTGCATGCGGCGCCCATGCCGCACGACGGTGCCGACATGTGGTGCTCATGCTGTACAACGGTGCACGCATGGTGAGCCCATGCTGCACGAAGGTGCGAGCATGGGGCGCGCATGCCGCACGACGGTGCCAGCATAGGGTGTGCATGCCGCCCAACGATATGCGCATATAGCGCCCATGCCGCACGGTGGTGCGCACATGGGGCGCGTATGCCGAACGACCAGGTGCTCACGCTTCACGACGGTGCGCATATGGGTTGCGATGGTGCATGCATGTGGCGTGCTTGCCGCACGAAGGTGCGCACGTAGGGGGCTGTTGGGGCACTATGGGGCACTATGGGGCACTATGGGGGTACGCTTGGGGGACGCTTGGGGGACGTGGTGGACGGCTTGGGCACTACTTGAAGACGTATTGAGGGTCATTCGGAATGTATTACCACATAAATGTGGACATTTTTGCGCTTTTACAATTGTTTTTCAAGTCCACGAATTATTCTTAACAAAGTCCCTTACCCGATAAACATTTCGTCACACTCGAGATACGAATTAGATTAATCGGGTTCTGAATCCATCCAAAAAAAATTTCCACGCCAAATATCATCGAAACAAATTAATTTATGAATTAATATAAGTTTTTCAGAATTTTCTAGTATTTTATCTTATTTTTCCCTATTTTCGTAATTATTAAATATTGAAAATTATTTTTCAAAAAAATAATCTTGAAACATTTGGATATTGTATCATAATCTAAACAAATTAATTTATGAATTAATATAAATTTTGCAGAATTTTCTACTATTTTCTCTGATTTTCCCTATTTTCTACAATTATTAAATATTAAAAAATAATCTTGAAGTATTTGGGCATCATATGCTATCAATTAGAAACAAGTTGGGTACGAAAATCCTGCCAAATGGGGCCTTGTATAGTGTAAAACACTCATTATGAATCTCTGGCAAAATGTACGCTACTGCTGTCACTTGGGTTTTTGCATCAATGTAATATGGGGGATATGTGGTGTTAAGCCCCCAAGTCGAGGTCCATGTGGGAGGACATTGTAGGCACTTCGTGGCACATTGTGGGCCATATCGTGGGCTATATTGTGGGCAGGAATGCCTACCGAGTGAATCACGCCGAGGTATTGCATTGCATACCCTTGCATTGGGGCCGTGCTACCCCCGTCCCGCGTTCCCCGACATGTCCCTCGGTGTGTCACCAGGATGGTAATGAGGAACGTGGTGGATTTCCTAGCCCTTCATTATCTATCTTGGTGCCGCAGCACCGTCGGCGTCATTTGGATGGCTAATGAGGGGGTGAGTGGTTGCCCAAGCACAAAACTAGCTATCCTTGTGCCGCCGGCTAGGCACACGTGGGGGGACATTCCCGTTACCTAACGCATTGTCAGGCCTATGCGATGCGTGAATCGCCTAGCACACGAAGCTATGACTGTTACCGAGTGGATACGTATGGCCATAGTATAGTGTTGTGGCGATCCAAGCACCACGTGGGCTTGGCTGACTCTTGGGGGATGGTGGGGGCATGAGTGATGCGCGAATTGCCTGGCACACGCGGCATTGGCTTTTGTTAAGCAACGACGCGAGTGATGCGATGAGACGATTGCTGATGCTTCAATGTCGTAGCGATCCAAGAAACATGCGGCCTTGAAGCTGTCCCCCGGTTGGTTCCGATGGGCCTGTGCGATACGTGAATCACCTACCACACCATGCCATGGTCCTCGTTGAGTCTTAATGTGACGGACGTAGTTTAGTGTTGTGGTGATCCAAGCACCGCGTGGGCAGGAAGTTTGCTTGTCCCGTTCTGTGCATGTGGGTGCATATAGGCGGACGGTGGAAGACTGCACAATGCGCGAATCGCCTATCACACGACATTGGCTTTCGTTAAGCAACGACGCGAGCATTGCGGTAAGACGATGGCTAGAGCTTCAATGTCGTGGCAATCCAAGAACCGTACAGCCTCGAGGCTGTCCCACGGTGTGTTCCCATAGGCCTGTGCGATACGCAAATTGCCTAGCACACGATGCCATGGTCCTCGCTGAGTCGTAATGCGACGAAAGTGGTCTAATGTCGTGGCGATTCAAGCACCGCGTCGGCAGAAAGTTTGCTTGTCCCGTTCCGTGCGTGCAGGTGCATATAGGGGGACGGTGGAGGACTGCACGATGTGAGAATCGCCTAGCACATGCTTTGGCTTTCGTTTAGCAACGACGCGAGCGTTGCAATGAGACGATGGCTAGAGCTTCAATGTCATGGCGATCTAAGCACCGTGCTGCCTTGAAGCCGTCCCACGATGTGTTCTCACTGGCTTGCACAATGTACGAATTGCCTAGCACACGACTCCATGGTCCTCGCTGAGTCGTAATGCGACGGACGTGGTCTAGTGTCATGGCGATCCGAGCACTGCGTTGGCAGGAAGTCCGCTTTCGGTTGGTACCTCAATTGCGTGCAATAGGTGCATGGTCGGGTACCACGAAGTTGGCCCTTAAGCTTGCGACGTGCGGCCTGGTCATGCACCTCGTGCCGTTCCCGTCCCTTGTCCCTTGTCTCTCAGAAATTCATCGTGCCTAGCGGTGCGTGCTTGGGCCATCTCGCTGGTTCTGTTCACCTGAAGGGCTTCGTTTGCCTAGACGGTGGGCGTTTACTGGCTTAGGGGTTCGGGCATAGCGAACATGATAGTGCGTGAGTGGTGGTCAGCTTGTATGGGTCGGTTGGATCCCTAGTTGAGCAGCGACGTCTGCCCCTACTTGCCTTTTCATTTGCGGGCCGAGTGCTTACGTTGCCTCAGTCGGCCAGCCGGTTTCTTGTGTTGCGTACCTACAAAGACGGCAGTCTAAAGTCACATTGTCCATCTTTCGCCTTGCGTCTGCCTCCGTGGACGACATGGGGTGAACCCTTAAGCACATCCCGTGTTCTACGCTGCTCGCTGCTACGAGTGCTACAGACGTGGCCTATGGTGCGTCGCTCGATCTCTCGGATACGGCACACCACGATGGTATGGGGTCCTTGGCCTCTCTTTGCCCGAAACCAGCATTCGTCGCTAACCGCGTACGATGATCATGTTCTCGTCTCGAGCAGTCGACCCTTAGGGGACGACGTGACTCGTTCAACACCGGCATCGGTGAGGAATGCTACCTGGTTGATCCTGCTGGTAGTCATATGCTTGTCTCAAAGATTAAGCCATGCATGTATAAGTATGAACTAATTCAGACTGTGAAATAGCGAATGGCTCATTAAATCAGTTATAGTTTGTTTGATGGTATCTACTACTCGGATAACCGTAGTAATTCTAGAGCTAATGCGTGCAACAAACCCCGACTTCTTGAAGAAATGCATTTATTAGATAAAAGGTCAACGAGGGCTCTGCTCGTTGCTGCGATGATTCATGATAACTCGACGGATCGCACGGCCCTCGTGCCGGTGACGCATCATTCAAATTTCTTCCCTATCATCTTTTGATGGTAGGATAGTGGCCTATGACAGTGGTGACAGGTGACAGAGAATTAGGGTCTGATTCCGGAGAGGGAGCCTGAGAAACGGGTACCACAACCAAGGAAGGCAACAGGCGCGCGAATTACCCAATCCTGACACGGGGAGGTAATGACATTAAATAACAATACTGGTGTCACGCCCCAACTCGACCCCACCTACGATCAGTCAGGACGCAACTGAATTTCGGCAGTATAACGACAGTAATTAAGACACCAAGTCTCTAAACTAACCTCTCTAGAACATCATACATCAAACTCCATAAACAATCCCAACAATCATCTCCTCAATTAAGTTAACAACATACAACACATCCATATTACACAATAATCATTCTTCAACATTCCAATCATAGTTATACGCCTCCGTTCCAACTTAATACATAGGTTATACATACATTTCAAAATAGATTATACAAAACATTATTTTACAACAACTAAGATAATCTCATGGCAATGACTCCTGCACATAAGACTCATCCACATACGACACATTTCTCTCTTCAGGAGGCACATACCCGTAGTCAAAATCAGTAATACCTGCATGCATGCAATAATAGAGAGTGAGCTTATATAAAATAAGCCCAGTGAGGATCCGATAGATCTCGAGCAAGGTCTACTAAACTCCTTGGAATAATCCTTTGAGTCAGTAAACACACAATAACATCAATAATACTATCATCACATAACTATATGACCATTCAATAAAGGATACTCTCTCTAGTTGGTGTAGCTCCAAACGCCATCACGATCTCAACCATTCTTCTTGTAACTCCCCATTACTCACGTACCCAGGGTACCCCCAATAACCTCGCCCTCCATGACACCTCCGTCATGCGAGCTGGAGGCAATCTCTGATAGTCATGCCGTTATCAACCCGACAACCCGATGCTGCCCGAGAGGTGGCACACACATACTAGAGACCCAGCAATAATAATAAACATCAATCATTCACAGGAGGACAGTCTAGCAGAACTGTTTATCTCCCGGCATCAATCATCAATCAATAATCATCAATCATCATCAATAAACATATTATCATCATCAATAATCATATTATCATCATAATAACATCAATAAACAATTTAACAACAAATAACTAAGTTAGATGACAAAGTAGGCCATCCAACCGAACATGCATTAAACACACAATCAAACCCTAGTTTACCCATCAACAACTCACAATTCAATCACTCAAACCACACCCGATCAACTAAGGCTCAATTCAATAATTTAAAGAAAAATAACCTAAACTTCAAATAATCATATCTTACATTCTACTAATCCAAACAACCCCAAATCAGTTTCAAACACTCACCCATTGGATCAACTACATTAGCCCTCTCGGAAACCAACCAAGACACCTCAAAATCAAGTCCAACAACCCTAAAACCTCAAGGCACCTAGGCTGAAATTTCCGGATTTTCATCCGAACATCGTAATCGAAAATTCAGGATTATAACGGCGTTACCACGTAATTAACAAACTTTTAAAAATCGACGGCAATCGATTCCAACCACAACAACTCAAAATAATCCTCAAAAAGCCATTCTATCAACTTTAAATACCCGAAAATAAATAATTTCGCTACAATGGCTCAAATCTCGTAGTTACACATAAACGATCCCTAGTATGCATGGAGCAATAATCTAACATCAGATTAACATTCTAACGGTTCAAAATGCAGTTATGAGCAAAAACAAAAAAATGAGTTTTGAGATCTAGAATTTTTCTCTCACCTTTGATGTGTTTTGATGCAAGAAATGTGTAGAATGGATGCCAAACAAGTGAAATCAAGCTTTGAATCACTCAATTCGGCTTTGAAATGCAAAATCTATGAGAAAAATGCTTTGAAAATGCCTTCATCTTTCTCCTCCAAGGAGCCACGGTTTTGTGTGTGTTTTTGGTGGTGTTTTTCTTTGTTTTCAATGTGTGTTGATCATATATTAAGCAAAGGTCAAATTAATAAAAGAAAGTCAAAGTGGAAACTAATTATTTTTAGTGTTTTCTTGACTTTAAATGCATTTTCTTGATCACCAAAGTTCAAAACAATTATTCAACACCCAAGCTAGCTCAAGTAGGTTATTTTTAGGTGACAAGAAGTTTTACAATCAAACAATTCTACCCGAGTCGGCTTATAACTCGATTTTCGCAAAAGTCGGTGTAAAAACCCTAATAAATTCTTAAGCCGATTTTAAAACCGTTTTAATCAAACACAGGTCTATTAAAGTACGTGGTCTAGGTCTAGAAGAGTTAAAAAGACCAGTTTCAAAATTTTAGCGGACGTGTTTCGAAAACACTATTCACTGAAAATCGACGATAAAATTTCTGACTCCGTTTTTGATGAAATTTTCATGAATGCACATTTAGCATGTTCTAGGAGTATTAATATCAAAATTATCACATTCTAAGTCATATAGCACATAAACAGGTCAATTCACGCAAAACGAGATAAAACATATAAATCGAGTTAAAGCAGAAAAGTGGGGTTTCACATTCTCCCCTCCTTAAAACAATTGCGTCCGTGCAATTCTCGAACTGACAGACAATTAAATCCTCAATCGTTACACTTAATAATACTTCTCTTACTTCTCATTTATCTCTTAGGATGACAACTAACCAAAGACCTCAAAAGAACAACCTCTATTGACTGCAAGTTGATGATCATAGTTCCAAGACAATCTTCAATTCATAATTCTGTCTCACCTAACATCATATTGCATATGAAAGAAATTGCAACTCCATGTCTTAGCATGACACCACTAATTATCAATCATCCCCTACTACACAAAAGAGCTCTATGAACACCCCGATGGTTTAAAAACTCATTCACGATAACATGAATGATTACTGATCAAAGGAATATCTCAAAAGTGACATTGGTCAGAATATGACTCTTATGAAATTTACAAGGAAATAAGAATATGGAAAGTCTAATTCGAGCCAACAATCAAGGGAACAAGAGGTCAAACAAGTTAGAGAATCAAGAGGCTAATAGTTTAATAAGAAAGCATGATAACTAAGATAAGAAATGTCTCAGCACCTATCAGTTAAATAAGTACGAACAAAGGATGATGATGGATCAAAACAGTGCTGAGTATGTTGAACAAAAATTCCTGAACAAGTAGATATTTCAATTCTCGATGATTGTTCAAGGAACCAAGAAGTACGTTGTACTTGAGACGAAATGAAATTAAGAAATAAGAGATGATTAATTCAATAGAAAACATGAGTGGCAAGAGTATCTCATCACGCAATACCAAAGAAGTACGAATAAGAAATAATAACAATAGGACAGTGCCGAGTACTTTGAGTGAGCAATTACAAGCAAAGTAATAGCTCAGAATTTAATAATAAAATATTAGGATTAACAAAGATCAACAAGAATGACAATGATGTACTTAGGTAAGGAGTACATCAAACAAGTTAAATCGAATAAGTAAAATGGTATACCAAAGGTGAAATTACTTCCAAATAAATAGTAATAGAATGAAATGAAATATTGAAACCAATGGCTGGAGATATAGAATGAAATATAAAAGTCTCAAACCTTAACTCCAATAAGCGACATTGCTATAAGAAGCAAATATGAATGTTAAGAATAGAAGCAATGTCAAATGAGTATAGGATCCATTAATCCAATAAGCAAAACTTTCAAGAAACAATTGATAAGCTAGAAAAGTGTAACTCTCTCTCAAATAAGTGAGAATAGAGTAGAAAAGAATAATAAGACCGATAGAATTATGAAGCACAAGAAGGGTGTCCCACCTATACACTTAAACACTAACAAGTCAAATCCTACAATCTATCTTCCTCCAAAACAAGACACTAAGGAGATCTAAAGAACCTAAGGAGTCATAACAATCACCAAACAAGATAAATTACTCCAAAATTTATATTTCGTACCAGACCAATCACTAAACAAGATAAATCACTGGTTACCCAACAAGATTAACTAATGAAGACTCCAAAATCTGATAACACAATACAGATTCATACTAACCTATTATAACATAGGAGAATCCTCAATCAACAATTTAGAAAGTCATACCACCTAGAATCCAAAAGCTTGACGTAGGCAAGTAAATGTTCAGCCATCGAAATGCATTCTTATTTCCTCAAATTATTCTATCTCCCAACACTTACATCTTCGAATAAAGTAACTTTAGTCAGGAATTACTCCAATTGTCTCCAAGGTTTAAAGATCAAAACTCCAAAATACCCATTAATAATATAGCAATCCCAAATAGTAGACATATTCACATGTTATACCACAATTCATTCCATTCACAAATATACATCACTAATTCCTCAAATAAATTCATTCTAAAATAGCCTCAAGAAAGTATAGTCTGAGTTGAGACTCCAAAAGTGTCTAATCACAACCTCACGGAAACCTCAACTTATGATCCATCTCCAAGTAATAACAAGTTAAACATGGCAACAAAAGTAATTATAATCATCAAGATACATTGCTATTTCCTCGAAAAATTTCATTCTCGATAAAAGAATATCAAGATCAATCCACTAAGCCGAAACTAAAATCCATAAACATAACAATTAAAATCTAACTGATAAACTTCTAGAATAATAATAATTCAAAATCATGGCCTACCACTATTTCTGAAAACTCTTGTAGTCTTCCTTACTTCACCTAAAAGAATCACCCACAGTTATAGAATATATACAATTACATCACATGAAAACAGGTACAACGTAATGCATGATTATCATATAATTTAACATTATCACATAACACACAATTCAGCATATAAGAAGCCAACATCACATAAACAGGTTAAATCATAGAAGTAAGTTATAAACAATTAAAGTCACATAAGCAACAAACTTCACATAAGACAAGTTGATCACGTAACTCACATTGGTCACTTAAAGTACATTGAACACCTAAAGCACGTTGTTTCACATAAGTAGTTATAAACAATTAAAACCACATAAACAACTAACTTCACACAGACACTTCAATCACATAAAACACATTTGTCACATAATACACATTAATCACAAAATGCATATTAACTACAACACATTGAGTACGTAAACACGTTATCACATAAAACATATTGACCACATTAGTTCACTTAACACACAAGGCATATTGGTCACATAGAAAGTTAGACACATAAGTAAATTAATCACATAAACATATTAATATATGTTTCACTTTTCTTTCACTTAATACATACTTGCATGCTTAGACCACTACCCACATTCCGAGGATACTCCGGCTGACAGCTAATCAAGCTCTGATACCACTTAAATGTCACGCCCCAACTCGACCCCACCTACGATCAGTCAGGACGCAACGGAATTTCGGCAGTATAACGACAGTAATTAAGACATCAATGCTCTAAACCAACCTCTCTAGAACATCATACATCAAACTCCATAAACAATCCCAACAATCATCTCCTCAATTAAGTTAAAAACATACAACACATCCATATTACACAATAATCATTCTTCAACATTCCAATCATAGTTATACGCCTCCGTTCCAACTTAATACATAGGCTATACATACATTTCAAAATAGATTATACAAAACATTATTTTACAACAACTAAGATAATCTCATGGCAATGACTCCTGCACATAAGACTCATCCACATACGACACATTTCTCTCTTCAGGAGGCACATACCCGTAGTCAAAATCAGTAACACCTGCATGCATGCAATAATAGAGAGTGAGCTTATATAAAATAAGCCCAGTGAGGATCCGATAAATCTCGAGCAAGGTCTACTAAACTCCTTGGAATAATCCTTTGAGTCAATAAACACACAATAACATCAATAATACTATCATCACATAACTATATGACCATTCAATAAAGGATACTCTCTCTAGTTGGTGTAGCTCCAAACGCCATCACGATCTCAACCATTCTTCTTGTAACTCCCCATTACTCACGTACCCAGGGTACCCCCAATAACCTCTACCCTCCATGACACCTCCGTCATGCGAGCTGGAGGCAATCTCTGATAGTCATGCCGTTATCAACCCGACAACCCGATGCTGCCCGAGAGGTGGCACACACATACTAGAGACCCAGCAATAATAATAAACATCAATCATTCACAGGAGGACAGTCTAGCAGAACTGTTTATCTCCCGGCATCAATCATCAATCAATAATCATCAATCATCATCAATAAACATATTATCATCATCAATAATCATATTATCATCATAATAACATCAATAAACAATTTAACAACAAATAACTAAGTTAGATGACAAAGTAGGCCATCCAACCGAACATGCATTAAACACACAATCAAACCCTAGTTTACCCATCAACAACTCACAATTCAATCACTCAAACCACACCCGATCAACTAAGGCTCAATTCAATAATTTAAAGAAAGATAACCTAAACTTCAAATAATCATATCTTACATTCTACTAATCCAAACAACCCCAAATCAGTTTCAAACACTCACCCATTCGATCAACTACATTAGCCCTCTCGGAAACCAATCAAGACACCTCAAAATCAAGTCCAACAACCCTAAAACCTCAAGGCACCTAGGCTGAAATTTCCGGATTTTCACCCGAACATCGTAATCGAAAATTCGGCATTATAACGGTGTTACCACGTAATTAAAAAACTTTTAAAAATCGACGGCAATCGATTCCAACCACAACAACTCAAAATAATCCTCAAAAAGCCATTCTATCAACTTTAAATACCCGAAAATAAATAATTTCGCTACAATGGCTCAAATCTTGTAGTAATACACATAAACGATCCCTAGTATGCATGGAGCAATAATCTAACATCAGATTAACATTCTAACGGTTCAAAATGTAGTTATGAGCAAAAACAAAAAAATGAGTTTTGAGATCTAGAATTTTTCTCTCACCTTTGATGTGTTTTGATGCAAGAAATGTGTAGAATGGATGCCAAACAAGTGAAATCAAGCTTTGAATCACTCAATTCGGCTTTGAAATGCAAAATCTATGAGAAAAAAATGCTTTGAAAATGCCTTCATCTTTCTCCTCCAAGGAGCCACGGTTTTGTGTGTGTTTTTGGTGGTGTTTTGCTTTGTTTTCAATGTGTGTTGATCATATATTAAGCAAAGGTCAAATTAATAAAAGAAAGTCAAAGTGGAAACTAATTATTTTTAGTATTTTCTTGACTTTAAATGCATTTTCTTGATCACCAAAGTTAAAAGCAATTATTCAACACCCAAGCTAGCTCAAGTAGGTTATTTTTAGGTGACAAGAAGTTTTACAATCAAACAATTCTACCCGAGTCGGCTTATAACTCGATTTTTGCAAAAGTCGGTGTAAAAACCCTAATAAATTCTTAAGCCGATTTTAAAACCGTTTTAATCAAACACAGGTCTATTAAAGTCCGTGGTCTAGGTCTAGAAGGGTTAAAAAGACCAGTTTCAAAATTTTAGCGGACGTGTTTCGAAAACACTATTCATTGAAAATCGACGATAAAATTTTTGACTCCGTTTTTGATGAAATTTTCATGAATGCACATTTAGCATGTTCTAGGAGTATTAATATCAAAATTATCACATTCTAAGTCATATAACACATAAACAGGTCAATTCACGCAAAACGAGATAAAACATGTAAATCAAGTTAAAGCAGAAAAGTGGGGTTTCACAACTGGGCTCAAAGATTCTGGTAATTGGAATGAGTACAATCTAAATCTCTTTACGAGGATCCATTGGAGGGCGAGTCTGGTGCCAGCAGCCGCGGTAATTCAAGCTCCAATAGTGTATATTTAAGTTGATGCAGTTAAAAATCTCGTAGTTGGACTTTGGGATGGGTCCGCCGGTCTACCTCAAGTGTGCACCGGTCGTCTCGTCCCTTTTCCCTGTGATGCGTTCCTGGCCTTAACTGGCCGGGTCGTGCCTCCGGCGCTATTACTTTGAAGAAATTAGAGTGCTCAAAACAAGCCTACGCTCTGTATACACTAGCATGGGATAACATTATAGGATTTCGATCCTATTGAGTTGGCCTTCGGGATTGGAGTAATGATTAATAGGGACAGTTGGGGGCATTTGTATTTAATAGTCAGAGGTGAAATTCTTGGATTTATGAAAGATGAACAACTGCAAAAGAATTTGCCAAAGATGTTTTCATTAATCAAGAACGAAAGTTGGGGGCTCGAAGACGATCAGAAACAGTCCTAGTCTCAACCATAAACGTTGCCGACCAGGGATCGGCGGATGTTGCTTTTAGGACTCCGCCGGCACCTTATGAGAAATCAAAGTTTTTGGGTTTCGGGAGGAGTATGGTCGCAAGGTTGAAACTTAAAGGAATTTACGGAAGGGCACCACCAGGAGTGGAGCCTGCGGCTTAATTTGACTCAACAC
>CM075776.1:34988356-34995856 GCA_037974665.1 Ehretia macrophylla
AAGTGCTATGTGCACCCAACCGCTATGCCCAAGTACTATGCCCAAGTGCTATGCCTAATGATGCCCAAGTGCTATGTGTGAACGGGCCTACTGCTGGTCGACCCCGCGCATCGCCTCGAGTGCCCAAGTATTAGATAGCCTATGCTTGTTTGGTAAGAGATGGCAAAAAATTTGAATCCGACCTTGTGTGCTGCCGGCCTGCATAAGTGCCTAACGTTCTTCCCTTAGCATTAACGGTGACTGAGGTTATGTTTGTGAAGCCTAACCCTGAATAACGTGTCTTACGTCAATTTGCGTGCCTTAAATTCAGAATTATATGACTGACCTTGGATTACGTGCCCTGTCTTGGTTTTTGTGCATGCCTCGTCATACGTGCCTTGACTTAGAATTGTGTGCCCTAATCCTCGACTTACGTGCGATAATTAGATATACATACCCTGACCTCGATTTACGTGTGATACCTCGATATTCGTGCACTAACCTTGAACTGCGTGCCTTAACCTTGATGTAGAGTTGTGCCTTGAATTACGTGCCTTGCATTGAATTATGTGCATTCACTTAGGGATGCGTGCATTGGTATTGGAATCCATGCATTTGCCTTGAAGTATGTGCCTTGGTCTTGAAGTACGTGCTTTACTTTGTAGTTCGTGTCGACCTCGTAATTCATGCCTAGACCTAGGAATGCGTGCCTGCACACTAATCTAGAAAAATTCCTGCACAAAGCACTAGACAATAAAATAATCATACATAATCCACTAATTATTATTAAATTCTTAATTCAAATCCTACAAACTCCACTAACAATAAAATAATATTAAACTATTCCTACACATTCCACTATCATTAATCTAATCCTAATTCAAATTCACTACAAGACAAAATCCTATCATCACCCAAACTATCCCCAATATAATATACCTAATAATATTTTCCTACAAAACCCACTAACTATTAAATACTATACTTAATCCTAATTCAAACCACTAGAAGACAAACAACCCAACATTCTCTTACACAAAATTGTAATTTAAACTCACACAAGACACACACAAAAAAAAACATTCCTATGACAACACTCAACACAAGACTCATAAAAATACACTTTGTAAGAGCTTTATGCACATTTTCATGCCTAGAGTTCAACAAAAGATTATTATATTCCATTGCTTAGTTCTTGTCACCCATACACTCATTCAAAACAAGAAAAAATCAGATTTAGAGAGGGTAAGGGTCGTGCAAGAGAGGAAGAGAAAGAAGAAGAGGGAGAGAAGAGAAAGAAAGAAAGAAGGAGAAGAAAAGAAAGGCTGTGGCTAGCTAGTTTCAATCTTTGCATTTGCTTACTTCAATTCTTGCTTAATCTTCATCAAGGTGAGGGTTCTAAACTGTTTTTAAAGTATTTTCAAAGGTTCATAAGCATGATATGTAATTATATAGTCATGCATGTGAAGATATATGCTAAAACTTGCTAGTATAACTTCATTGAGGTCTATGTTACGCACTGTTCTTGCATAGATGATTTAATATAGTAAACATGCTTAGATATGCATGATTTCTGGATATGTTGTAGTTAAGAGGAAGAATAACAACTTTCATGTTGGTAGCATCTTTGGATTTTGAATTTTAAAGTGGTTTTCAAGCCATGCAAGTAAGTATTAATAATCTGCCGAGTTTACTGATCCTTCTGTTCAGAGCATTTTTAAGATAGTAAACGATGATAAAAATGCATGAAATTTGGTACGTCACTATATTTTTTAGTTCTGATCATATCTTGAAAAAATAGGCTAAAGAAAATTTTGAGTTTAATACCCCCAAAAATGGAAAATATCGTAATGTGTCTAAATCTGGATAACTTGGAAATATGAAGTATGTTTCTGGCAGATTTCTGACCTTGTAGAATGAAATAGTTTTGGCCTAGTAAACGATGTTAAAAATGCATGAAATTTGGTATGTCACTATATTTGTCAGTTCTGAACATATCTTTCAGTAATAGGATAAGGCTAATTTTAGGTTTAAGTCCCTCAAAAATGGAAAATATCGTAATGTCTCTAAAACTGGACAATTTTGCGTAGTCCCACGGTTTTGGTCATAACTCCTATGTACGAACTCGGAATGCAGCGAGGTTTGTTCTTAGATTTAAAGCACTCATTAAGCTTCAATTTGACATTTGGTTAACTGAATTTGGAGGTTATTTGATTGGCTAAATGAATGAGGAAATACAGACCATTGCAGTAGGGGTTTTGCTCAGTAATGTGCTTTAAATCATATTGTAATTTTACTTGAGGTGTTGAATGCTTGGAATTGTGGAAATTAGAAGTTGTGTGGGCTGTTTTGGTGGATTGAGGTTGCTTAAATTGGTTGATGCATGGGTTAGGAGCATTACATGATGAATTGTTGCTTAATCGCATGTGTAAGCACAAAATTGTGGCCCTATTGCTTATGAATGCTTGCTAAGTGATGATCCTATGGTTAAATGTGTTCAATTTAGTGGTTAGTAGGCTTTCCAATAATTTCTAAGTATTCTTGAAATGGTTTTAGTGTTTCTTGTGGTCCTTAGCAAACAAAATCAACACCCGAGCATGGCCTTGTAAACCCTAATGGCCACGTAGACTCCCAAGTCATAAACCACTCTTGTGTGACTTATAATTGATGTTGAGGATTGTTAGTAGGCTGCCCGGAATTGTCTTTATAGCTCTAAACATGATTCTCAATTATTGCATGTTGATAAGTGAACTATTCTTGCACCTGGTTTTGTGTAAGTGTCGTAGCATGCTTGTATGATCTCAACACTTGATATGTGAACTAAAATGAGTTATATAACTTGTTTTATATGGTGTTACTTGGCAGTCCGTTAAATGTTCACATGCTTCTAAGAGTTTCACAAAGTGAATTTACATGTCAAAGCATGCCTCGTATGTTTACTTGTCAATATGTGATCTTATACTTGCTCGGAGGCAACCTACTTTGTTGACCTCCAAATGTGAATTGTTAAAGATATTCTATGGCTTATTTTGTACATGATTACTTGGCTGCCCGTGAAAGTTTAATTGTTTTCAGATTGATATATGAAATGATTATATGTTCTTGCAATGCCTTATGTGCCAATATGTCAAAATGTGATCATATACTTGCTCAGAGGCAACCTACTTTGTTGACCTCGTAATGTGAAATGTTAAATGGCATAAATGTGCATTGCATACAAGGTTGCAACCCTTCATTGTGGCATGGTAGCGTTTCACGAACGCCGAGCGGCATAGGGCTTGCCGGTGCTCCCGTGACTACCATGGTCCAATTCCTTCTCTCGCTTGGCATTCTACCCTCGGAGAGTTGGGTCGTAGGATTTGGTGTACATCCAGAGTAAACCCATTTGGAGTGATAAGTGGATGATTGATGCTGGCTACAACCATGGTTATTGGAAATGAACTTGAAAGCAAAAGAGTAATGTATCCCTTGAACGGCATGAACTAAGTGCTATGCGGGACAAAGTGCTACACCTGAAAGTGGTGGGAGTTACCTCTTTAGCGCGTACGAGACACCATTAGAGTCCTGTACGTATCAAAACGTATCCTTTTTACTACGTGTTTAAGTACTCTCGCTTGGTTCCTAGAGGACCTCGTGAAGGAAAGATGGGTAAATGTGTTCATTTATATTTATGTTATGTTATGAACTTACTTATTTTATATGACATGTTTTCAAAGGAGTTTTCACAAATTAACCAGAAAAGGATTTCAAAAACCTTGTCACTTGTTCCCCCTCACTGAGTTCATAAGGACTCACCCTCTTTTTGTCACAGGTGAAGCCGGATTTGGAACAGGTACCCGAGGAGAATGTGCTTGTTGATGAATCCTTGGAGTGACTACGTGCCTTATGTGCTTTGCTTGAATGTGGATGTTTTATGGACAATGTGTTTGATTGAAGACTACTTATGTTGTTATTATAAATGACTCCCGTTGTAATTTGGGGTCAAATTTTGGCTTGTACTAACTATAACCGGACGAACTCTTTATTTAGTTGTTTGCTTTCATTATCTTGATTAGTAGTTAACGTAGGCATTTAAACCACTAGGTGAAGAATGAACTAAGTTAACTCTATCTAAATTCACTTAGGTGGTCATTCGTAAGCTAAAGGATAATAGGTGCTTGCATAAATGGGAGTTTGACAAATAAATGGGATGTAGTTGTCATGATGGGTTTGTTAATTCAAATAGAACCTTCGAGATAAACTAGTAGGCATATCAATCGATGGTAGAACGAAAGTTTTAATCGTAAGTATATTAATGATTCGAATTTTTTGAGGTGTTCTAGAAATTAGGTCAAATCAAAGGTCCTAAATACAACCGATATACTATTGGTTTTCTAAAAAATATTTGGAGTTCTAGGCCAACGAATAAGCAATAATCATAGCCAAAAAGTTAATGTCATAAAATAACAATAATGATTTAGGTCATACCCTAGTCTAGCCTCTATAGGTTGGGTTGGGGCGTGACAATGTTGCCCCTATCTTTGACACGGCTGGCACGTTAGTGAACGGTTGCGGCACGGCTGCCCACGGTGTTGCACGACGGCGCACAATTGGGCCTCGAATGGGGCACATACTTGGGGCACGTACTTGGGGCCTCGGATGAGCCACAACTTGGCACACAGTTAGGGCAGGACTTGGCAAGCAGTGGGGTCGCGCATGGGGCACGATGGGGCAAGCAGTTGGGTAACGATGGGGCGCGGGCATGGGGGGAGGTGATGTGCCCCCAGGTACATTACGTACGTGCGGATGGGCAACCATGGGGCGACGATTGGATGCGTATTATGCGAGCATTGGGTGCGCATGCCGCACGATGGTCTGCGCATGTGGCTCGCATGCGTACGAAGGTGCGCGCATGGGGCGCCCATGCCGCATGATGGTGCGCACAACGGGCACGCATGTCGCATGAAGTTGCGCGCATGGGGAGCATATGCCGCACGATGGTGCACGCATGTGGCCCTCATGCCGCGCGAAGGTGCATGTATAGGGTGCCTATGCCGCACGATGGTGTGCGCATCGGGCTGGCATGCCGCACTATGGTACACTCATGTGGCCCGCATGCGGCATGAAGGTGCGTTCGTGGGGCACCCATGCCGCACGATGGTGCGCTCAACATGCGAGTATACGGCACAATGGTCGGCGCAAGTGGCCCATATACGGCATGAAGGTACGGGCATAGGGCGCCTATGTCACACGAGGTTGCGTGCATGGGGCGCCCATGCCGCACGAAGGTCCGCGCATAGTTCATCCATGCAGCATGATGGTGCACGCATAGTGCGCCCATGCCGCACGATGGTGCGCGCATGGGGCGTACCTACTGCAAGATGGTGCGCGCATATGGGGCGCTTGCCGCACGAAGGTTCGCTCATGGTGCGCCCATGCGGCACAATGGTGCGCGTATCGGGCGGGCATATAGCACCATGGTGCGCGCATGTGGCATGAAAGTGGGCACGTGGGGCACCCATAAGGCACGATGGTGCACGCATCGTGCGCGTATGTGGCACAATAGTGGGCGAATGTGACCAGCATGCGGCTTGAAGGTGCGCGCATGGGGCACCCGTGCCACACAAGGTCGCGCGCATGGGGCGCCCATGACGCACGAAGGTGCGCGCATGGTTCATCCATGTCGTACGATGGTGCACATATGGTGCGTCCATGCCGCACGATGGTACGCGCATGGGGCACCCTGTCTACAAGATGGTGTGCGAATGTGGTGCGTTTGCCGCATGAAGGTGCGCTCATGCAGCACGATGGTGCACGCATGGTGCGTCCATGACGCACGATGGTGCGGGAATGGGGCTCCCATGCCACACGATGGTGTGCGCATGCGGCGTGTATGCCGCACGAAGGTGCGCACATAGGGCACCCATGCCGCACGACGGTGCGCACATGTGGCGCGCATGCCACACAACGGTGCGCTCATGGTACGCCCATGCCGCACGATGGTGCGCGCATGGGGCGCTCATGCCGCAAGACAGTTCGGGCATGGGGCTCGTATGCCGCACAACGGTGCGTGCATGTGGCGCACATGCCGCACGGTGGTGTGCGTATGGGGCACACATGCCACACGACCAGGCGCGCACGTCGCACAACTATGTGCGCATGGGCCACGATGGTGCGCGCATGTGGCGTGCTTGCTGCACGAAGGTGCGCGTGTGGGTCCTGCAGTCCGTACGACGGTGCATACATGGGGGGCTGTTGAGGCACTATGGGGGTACGCTTGGGAGACGTGGGGGACGGCTTGGGCACTACTTGGGGACGTATTGAGGGTCATTCGGAATGTATTACCACACAAATGTGGACATTTTTGTGCTTTTACAATTGTTTTTCGAGTCCATGAATTATTCTTAACAAAGTCTTTTGCCCGACGAACATTTCGTCACACTTGGGAGACGAATTAGATTAATCAGGTTTCGAATCCATCCAAAAAAAATTTTCACGCCAAATATCATCTAAACATATTAATTTATTATTTAATATAAATTTTCCAGAATTTTTTAGTATTTTATCTTATTTTTCCCTATTTTTTGTAATTATTAAATATTAAAAATTATTTTTTTGAAAAAAATAATCTTGAAACATTTGGATATTGTACCCTAATCTAAACAAATTAATTTATGAATTAATATAAATTTTCCACAATTTTCTATTATTTTTTCTGATTTTTCCCTATTTTTTGCAATTATTAAATATTAAAATTTATTTTTTCTAAAAAAATAATCTTGAAGCATTTGGGTATCATATGCTATCAATTAGAAGCAAGTTGGGTATGAAAATCATGCCAAATAGGGCCTTGTATAGTGTAAAACACCTATTATGAATCTTTGGCAAAATGTTCGCTACTGTTGTCACTTGGGTTTTTGCATCTAAATGTACTATGGGGGGTATGTGGTGTCAAGACCCCTGGTCGAGGTCTATGTGAGGGGCCGTTATGGGCACTTCATGGCATATTGTGGTCTATATCGTGGGCTATATTGTGGGCGGGAATGCCTACCGAGTGAATCACACCTAGGTATTGCATTGCATACCTTTGCGTTGGGGCCGTGCTACCCTCGCCCCGCGTCCCACGGCATGTCCCTTGGCGCGGCACCAGGATGGCTAATGAGGAACGTGGCGGCTTCCCTAGCCCCTCATTATCCATCTTGGTGCCGCAGCACCGTTGGTGTCATTTGGATGGCTAATGAGGGGGCGAGTGGTTGCCCAAGCACAAAACTAGTTATCCATGTGCCGCCTTCTAGGCACACGTGGAGGGATATTCCCGTCCCCTAACGCGTCGTCGGGCCTGTGCGATGCGCGAATCGCCTATCACACGAAGCGATGTCCGTTGCCGAGTGGATACGCACGGCCATGGTATAGTTTCATGGCGATCCAAGCACCGTGCAGGCAGGAAGTTTGCTTGTCCCATTCCATGCATATGGGTACATATAGGCGGACGGTGGGGGACTGCACAATGCGCGAATCGCCTAGCACACGACATTGGCTTTC
>CM075776.1:35000856-35008356 GCA_037974665.1 Ehretia macrophylla
GTTTGACAGCCTATGCTTGCTTGGTAAAAGATGGCAAAAAATTTGAATCGACCTTGTTTGCTGCCGGCCCGCATAGGTGCCTAACGTTCTTCCCGTAGCATTAATGGTGACTGAGGTTATGTTGCCCCTATCTTCAAAAGAGCTGGGCACATTGGTGAACGTTTGCGGCACGGCTGCCCACGGTGTTGCATGACGGCGTACAATTGGGCCTCGAATGGGGCATGTACTTGGGGAACGTACTTGGGGCCTCGGATAAACCACAGCTTGCTATGCAGTTGGGGCACAGCTTGGCAAGCATTGGGGTCACGCATAGGGCACGATAGGGAAAGCAGTTGGGAAACGATGGGGCATGCGCATTGGGTGAAGAGATGTGCCCCAATGTGCATTACGTGCGCGCGGATAGGCAACCATGGGCCGACAATTAGAATCGAATGGTGCCTGGATAGGCGGCAATGGTGCGCACATACTGCACGAAGCTGCGTGCATGGGGCGCGCATGCCGCACGATGGTGTGCGCATATGGCCCGCATGCCGTATAAAGATGTGCTCATGGGTCGCCCATGCTGCACAATAGTACGCGCATCGAGTGCGCATACCGCACAATGTGCTAGTATTGGGTGCTCATGCCGCACAATGGTGCGCACATGTGGCCCGCATGCCGCACGAAGATGCACTCATGGGGCGCCCATGCCGGATGATGGTGTGCACATTGGGTGCGCATGTGCCACAATGGTGGGCGCATGTGGCCACATGCAGCACGAAGGTGCGCGCATGGGGCGCTCGTACTGCACGAGGTTGCGAGCATGGGGCGCCCATGTTGAACGAAGGTGCGCGCCTGCCACACAAAGGTGTGCGTATAGTGCACCCATGCCACACAGTGGTGTGCACATGGTGCGCCCATGCCGCACGATGGTGCGCGCATTGGGAGCCCATGCTGCACGAAGGTGCGCGTATGGTTAATCCATGCCGCACGATAGTGCATGCATGGTGCGCCCATGACGCACGATGGTGCACGCGTGGGGCACGCCTGCCTCACGATGGTGCGCGCATGGGGCGCGCCTGCCGCACGAAGGTACGCGCATGGTCCTCGCTGAGTCAAAATGCGACGGACGTGGTCTAGTGTCATGGCGATCCAAGCGCCGCATTGGCAGGAAGTTTGCTTGTCCCGTTCCGTGCATGTGGGTACATATATGTGGACCGTAGGGGACTGCACAATGCGTGAATCGCCTAGCACACGACATTGGCTTTCGTTAAGCAACGACGCGAGCGTTGCGTTGTGATGATGTCTAGAGCTTCAATGTCGTGGCGATCCAAGCATCGTGCAGCCTCGGAGTCGTCCCACGGTATGTTCCTACGGGCTTGTGTGATGTGCAAATCGCATAGCACACGACGCCTTGGTCCTCGCTGAGTCGTAATGCGATGGACGTGGTCTAGTGTCATGGCAATCAAAGCAACGCGTGGGTAGGAAGTTTGCTTGTCGCGTTCCATGCGTGCGAGTGCATATAGGGGTACGGTGGGGGACTGCATGAATCACCTAGCACACGACTTTGGCTTTCGTTAAGCAACGACGCGAGCGTTGCAATGAGACGATGGCTAGAGCTTCAATGTCATGGCAATCCAAGCCCTGTGCTACCTCGAAGCAGTCCCACGGTGTATTCCCAATGGCCTGCGTGATGCGTAAATTGCCTAGCACACAATGCCATGGTCCTCGCTGAGTTGTAACACGACGGACGTGGTCTAATGTTGTGGCGATCCAAGCACTACGTGGGCGGAAGTCCGCTTTCGATTGGTACCACAGTTACGTGCAATCGGTGCATGGTCGGGCACAATTAAATAGGCCCTAAAGCTTGCGACGTGCGGCCTGGTCATATACCTCATGCCATTCCCGTCCCTTGTCCCTTGTCCCTCAGAAATTCTTCTTGCCTAGCGGTGCGTGCTTGGGCCATCTTGCCGGTTCCATTTGCCTGAAGGGCTTCGTTGGCCTAGACGGTGGGCGTTTATCGGCTTGGTGGTCCGAGCATAGTGAACGTGATAGCGCGTGAGTGGTGGTCCGCTTGTATGGGTCGGTTGGATCCCTGCTTGAGCAGTGACGTCCATCCCTACTTGCCTCTTCATTTGCGGGCCGAGTGCTTATGTTGCGTACCTACAAAGATGGCAGTCTAAAGTCACATCGTTCATCTTTCGCCTTGTGTCTGCCTCTGTGGACAACGTGGGGCGAACCCCTAAGCATGTCCTATGTTCCACGCTACTCGCTCCTATGAGTGCGGCTGACGTGGTCCATGGTGCATCGCTCGATCTCTCGGATGCGGCACACCACGACGGTATGGGGTCCTTGGCCTCTCTTTGCCTGAAACTAGCATTCGTCGCTAACCGTGTACGACGGTTGTGTGCTCGTCTCGAGCCGTTGACCCTTGTGGGATGACATGGGACATGCGACACTGGCGTCGGTAATGAATGCTACCTGGTTGGTCCTGCCAGTAGTCATATGCTTGTCTCAAAGATTAAGCCATGCATGTGTAAGTATGAATTAATTCAGACTGTGAAACTGCGAATCGCTCATTAAATTAGTTATAGTTTGTTTGATGGTATCTACTACTCGGATAACCGTAGTAATTCTAGAGCTAATACGTGCAACAAACCCCGACTTTTGGAAAGGATGCATTTATTAGAGAAAAGGTCGACACGGGCTCTACCCGTTGCTGCGATGATTCATGATAACTCGACGGATCGGACGGCCCTCGTGCCGGCGATGTATCATTCAAATTTCTGCACTATCAACTTTTGATGGTAGGATAGTGGCCTACCATGGTTGTGACGGGTGATGGAGAATCAGGGTTCGATTTCGGAGAGGGAGCCTGAGAAATGGCTACCACATCAGAGGAAGGCAGTAGGCGCGCAAATTACAGAATCCTGACACGGGGAGGTAGTGACAATAAATAACAATACTGGGCTCAAAGAGTCTGGTAATTGGAATGAGTACAATATAAATCCCTTAACGAGGATCCATTGGAGGGAAAGTTTGGTGCCAGCAACCGCGGTAATTCCAGCTCCAATAGCGTATATTTAAGCTGTTGTAGTTAAAAAGCTCGTAGTTGGACTTTGGGATGGGTCGGCCGCTCCGCCTCAGGTGTGCACCAGTCGTCTCATCCCTTTTGCCGGCGATGCGCTCCTGGCCTTAACTTGCTAGGTCATACCTCCGGCACTGTTACTTTGAAGAAATTAGAGTGCTCAAAGCAAGCCTACGCTATGTATACATTAGCATGGGATAACATTATAGGATTTCAATCCTATTGAGTTAGCCTTCGGGATCGGAGTAATGATTAACAGGGACAGTCAGTGTGAGACCCGACCTCGATTTTTATGTGATACCTCAATTCGTGTGCTCTAACCTTGAACTACGTGCCTTAACCTAGGTCTAAGAGTCGTACCTTAAAATTACGTGCATTGCATTGAACTACGTGCCCTGCATTGATTTACGTGATTTTCACTTAGGGTTGTGTGCATTTACTTTGAAATAGGTACATTTGTCTCGTAGTTCATGCCTTACATCGTAATACGTGCCCTAGACCTAGGAAAGCATGCTTGCACGCTTCTCAATAAAGAATCCTACACAAAGCACTAGACTATAAATAATCCTACAAACTCCACTAACTATTATTTTAATCCTAAGTCAATTCATTAAAGACAAAAGCACTAAACACTAAACATTCTTTATTCCATGCATGCACCTCAAATACTACAATCAACCCACAATAAATTAAGCTTAATGCAAAACAAAAAATCAGAATTTGACATGCCTTGGCCGACCATGTGTAGGCAATTTGATTAGCTTTGCATAATTTCAAATATTCCTAGACAACCTATGACACACACAAGACACAATGCATAAAAAATAAACCCATGCACCCTACCCAACCATGCCCTTTCTCGGCCAAATCACCCTAAGCATGCCTACAATTCAAAATGCACAAATGACAAAAGAATTTTCAGATGCTACTAGCTCAAGGCCGACACACTCACACACAAACATCATTCTTCACTCAAATTCTCTCAAACTCTCTCTCATTTTCTCCCATTATTTCACTCTCTCGGCCATGGCTCCCTTGAGCTTCCAAGACTGAAATTTTAATCTCTAAGACTCACCTACGCTCTCAAGGATTCTAAGAAGCTCGACCATAGCAAGCAAAGCAAGAAAATTTCGCACAAGCTCACAAAACTCATCATTTTCGGCCTAAGGTAAGTTTTGATAGTTTTCTTCCTTGTCATTTGGTTTCACACACATGCACACCTCCTACACAAGCTAACTAAGCTAGGATTTAAGGGAAATCAAGATACCTCTCAGCCAAAGCAAGGAAAAAGGTCTAGTTGTGTGATTCAAAGATCGTTATGCATTCTCATCCATCAATAGGCTAAGGTGAGGGTTAAACTCTTTTAAAAGCTCTCAAAACTCACATGCATGCTCTCATATGGCTATATTTACCTCTGTAGTTATTGTATATGTGTGTATATGAGCCTCTCTACTCATGCATGGATTGATTTTGGCTAGAAACTTGAAGATATGTAAATACATATATCTGGCAGATTTCTGACCTTGTAGAACGAAATAGTTTTGGCCTATTAAAAGAAGTTGAAAATGCATGAAAATTGGTATGTCAATATATTTTTCAGTTCTTAACATTTATGGAAGAAATAGGCTAAGGCTAATTCTTACTTTAAGACCCTAAAAAATGGTAAAAATCGTAATGTGTCTAAAACTGGACAGTTTTGCGTAGTCTCACGGTTTTGGCCATAACTCCTAAGTACGAACTCCAAATGCAGTGAGGTTTGTTCCTAGATTTAAAGCACTCATTGAGATTTAATTTGAAATTTAGTACATTGAAATTTGAGATTAATTGCTTGGCTAATTAAATGTGGAAAAAAGACCATTGCAGTTGGGTTTTTGCTTAGTAATATGCTTTGAATCATGTTGTAACTTTACTTGAGGTGTTGAATGTTTGGAATTGTGGAAATTAGAAGTTGTGTGAGTTGTTTTGGTTGGTTGAAGATGCTTAATTAATTGATGCATGGCTTGGGTTTAATAACATGACGAATTCTTGCTTAATTGTATTTGTAAGCACGCAATTGAGACCCTATTGCTTATGAAAACTTGCTAAGTGATGATCCTATGGCTAAATGTGTTCAATTGTGTGGTTAGTAGGCTGCCCAATAATTTCTAAGTATGTTTGAAATGGTTTAAGAGTTACTTGTGGTTCTTAGCAAGCGAAATCAACACCCGAGCATGGCCTTGTAAGCCCTAATGGCCCCGTAGATTCCCAAGTCCTAAACCACACTCGTGTGACTTATAATTGATGTTGAGGATTGTTAATAGGCTGCCCGTATTTGTCCTTATAGCTCTAAACATGATTCCCGATGATTGCATGTTGATAAGTGAACTATTCTTGTACCCAATTTTGTGAAAGTGTCGTTGCATGCTTGCATGATCTCAACACTTGATATATGAACCCGAAATGAGTTATATGACTTGATTTATATGTGTTACTTGGTTTCCTGTTAAATGTTTATATACTTCAAAGTGTTTTACAATGTGAATCTTCATATCAAAGCATGCCTCGGGTGTTTACTTGTCAATATGTGATCTTATAATTGCTCGGAGGCAACCTACTTTGTTGACCTCCTAATGTGAATAGTTAAATGGTATAATTGTGCATTGTATACAAGTTTGCAACCTTTCATTTTGGCATGGTAGCGTTCGCGTCACTTTGGACGGCATCGAGCTTGCCGGTGTATTGGCGTGACTACCATGGTCCAATTCCCTCTCTTGCTTGGGGGCTAGACTTCCTCAGAGAGTTGGGTCGTAGGTTTGGTGTACATCCGGAGTACACCCGTTGGAGTGATAAGTGGATGATTGAAGCCGGGTGCAACAACTGTTATCGGAAATGAATTAAGAGCAAAAGCTCACCGTATCCTTTTTCACTATGTGTTTAAGTACTCTCGCTTAGTTCCTAGAGGACCTCGGGGAGGAAAGACGGGTAAATTTGTTCATTTTTATTTATGTTATGTTATGAACTTGCTTATTTCATATGACATGTTTTCAAAAAGGGTTTTCATAAGATTAACCAGAAAATAGTTTCAAAATGTTATCTCTCGTTCCCCCTCGCTAAGTTCATAAGGACTCACCCTCTTTTATCATCACTGGTGAAGAAGATCTGGAATAGGTACCCGAGGAAAATGTGCCTGTTGATGATTCCTTGGAATGATTGCATGCCTTATGTGCCTTGCTAGACTGTGGTTGTTTTGTGAATGTTATGCTTACTTCGAAGACTATTTATGTTATTGTTGTTGTAAATGACCCCCATTGTAATTTGGGGTCTAATTTGGCTTGTACTGATTATAACTAGACAAACACTCTATCTTGTGGTTTGCTATCACTATTTTGATTTAGTAACTATCATAGACAACTTAATCACTAGGTGAATAATCAAATGATGTAACTCTATCTAATTTCACCTAGGTGCTCAATAGTAAGCTAAAGATCAACAGGTACTTGTGCCATTGGAATTGACAAGTAAACGAGATATAGTCATCGTGCTAGGCTTATTAATCAAACAAGACTTTCGAGATAGAGTAGCAGGCATATCGGTTGATGACCAAATAGGAGTCCTTAATGGAATTGGAGCAATGATTGGAATAATTGAGCCGTTTAGAAATTAGGTCAAACCAAAAGGTCCTAAATACATCAATTATGCTGCCAGTTTTCCAGAAAATCTTTCGGAGTTCTAGGCTAACGTTAAGTGTTAAATCATAACAACGGTTAAGTATGTGAAATGGTGTAAATGATTAGATCACACCTTAGTCTAGCCTCTATAGGTCGGGTTGGGGCGTGACAGTCGGGGGCATTCGTATTTCATAATAAGAGATGAAGTTCTTGGATTTATGAAAGACGAACAACTGTGAAAGCATTTGTCAATGACGTTTTCATTAATAAAGAACGAAAGTTGGGGGCTAGAAGATGATCAGATACTGTCCCAGTCTCAACCATAAACGATGCCGACCAAGGATCGACGGATGTTGCTTTTAGAACTCCGCCGGCATCTTATGAGAAATCAAAGTTTTTGGGTTCCGGGGGAAGTATGGTCACAAGGCTAAAACTTAAAGGAATTGATGGAAGGGTACTACCAGGAGTGGAGCCTGCGGCTTAATTTGACTCAACACGGGGAAACTTACCAAGTCCAGACATAGTAAGGATTGACAGACTGAGAGCTTTTTCTTGATTCTATAGGTTGTGGTGCATGGCCGTTCTTAATTGGTGGAGCGATTTGTCTGGTTAATTCCATTAACGAACGAGACCTCAGCCTGCTAACTAGCTATGCGAAGGTATCCCTTCGCAGCTAGCTTCTTAGAGGGACTACGACCTTTTAGGCCATGGAAGTTTGATGCAATAACAAGTCTGTGTTGCCCTTAGATGTTATGGGCCGAACATGCGCTACACTGATGTATTCAA
>CM075776.1:35013356-35018356 GCA_037974665.1 Ehretia macrophylla
TTAGCATTAATGGTGACTGAGGTTATGTTGCCCCTATCTTCGACACGGCTGGGCACGTTGGTGAAAGGTTGTGGCACGGCTGCCCACGGCGTTGCACGACGGTGCACGATTAGGCCTCGAGTGGGGCACGTACTTGGGGCCTCGAATGAGCCACACCTTGGCACGCAGTTGGGGCATGGCTTAGAAGGCAATGGGGTCGCACATGGGGCACGATGGGGAAAACAGTTGGGCGACGATGGGGCGCGTGCATGTGGCGAGGTGAAGCATCCCCATGTGCAATACGTGCGTATGGATGGGCAACCATGGGGCGACAATTGGACGTGAATGGTGCTCAGATGGGCGACAATGGGACACACATGCCACACGAAGGTGCGCAGATGGGCAACAATAAGGCGTACATGCTGCACGATGGTTTGCGCATGCCGCACAATGATGGTACGCGTATCGGGCGTGCATGCCACACGATGGTGCGCACATGGGGCTCGCATGCCGCACGATGTTACGGGCATGTGGCCAGCATACCGCACGAAGGTGCGCATATAAGGCGCGCATGCCGCACCATGGTGCGCGCATGTGGCCCGCATGCGGCATGAAAGTGCGCGCATGAAGAGCCCATACGGCACGATACTGAGGGTATCGTGCACGCATGCAGCACAATGGTGGGCGCATATGGCCCTCATACGGCATGAAGGTGCATACATGAGACTCCCGTGCCGCACGAGGTTGCGCGCATGATGCGCCCTTGCCGCACAAAGATGCGCACTTAGTTCATCCATGCCACATGATGGTGCAAGCATGGTGCGCCCATGGCACATGATGGTACACGCATGGGACGCGCCTGCAGCATGATGTTGCGCGCATGGGGCACGCCTGCCGCACGAAGGTGCGTGGATGGTGCGGCCATGCTGCACAATGGTATGCGCATGCGGCGCCCATGTCAGACGATGGTGCCCGCATGGGACACCCATGCTGCAAGATGGTGCGCGTGTGATAACCCGTACCCGGCATGCATTTAATAGCACTTGACTGCATTTGATTAAATGTTTAATTAGTTAAATCATCTAATTTCCACTGTTTTGCTATTTCTTTTAGAAGAATTCGAAAATGATTTATATTAATTGATTAAAAGATTATTACCTATTTCTAATAATTGTAGTAATTGAATTTATTCTCTTGGGATCAATTAAGTGTCATCTTAAATGTTAATATTTAATTGCACTTGATTACATGTTTATATTTATTTGTTCATTTGTAACTTAACATGAACTTCATAATTGTTTAAAATGTTCTACAAATAGTTAAATTAATTATTTTTAAATGAATATTGATTACCTTGATTGTTTTGATTATTTTAATAATCGGTTTTGGTTGTTTTGCATTAAAATCACTCGGTTTTCAAATAAACAAGGAAAGTAACTCCGAGCCGGAGTAAATTCTAAACTATGATGCTTTCCAAAAATGATATATTTCTTAGATTCTTTGAGAATTAATTGTTACTTATTTGTTGTCGTAACGTGCATTGCATATCGAGAGAGATAGTTAGGAAATGAATTCGAGTCCTCAGCAAATAGTGAAACTAGTATTTTAGTGCCTTAAATTTTATAATTTAATTGTTGTTAGCTAGAATTGATGTTTCCTTAGTTGTTTTAGCCTAAAAATGCATGAAATAGGCTAGTTTGACCAATTTTTAAGTGGTTTGACCAAGGGGATTGACCATTTTGACCTTGTGCCTCTTTTAATAGCCTAAAATAGCTCAAAATAAAAAAAGAAAACAAGCTAAAAACAGAACCAGCTAGGGCCAAAAATGAGGGAGAAGAAAAAAAGAAAAATTCAACTTCAAATCTTCGATTCTTCGTGTGAGCTTGCACGGGGTGGTTTTCGAGGCATCCTACAAGGTTTTCCTAGCGTCTAGGAGCGTCTAAGGTGAGGGTTTCATGTTTATTTGCGCATTTGAAAGTTTTATGTATTAACTTTAATTTTTGGATTTTATCCGTAGTTTGTTGTTTTAATCATTTTGAGGCTTATAGAATGTTCCCTAGCAATTGTAGAACATGTATTTATAGCTTTTTAACATTTTCTACGGTTAAATATTGAAATTGAAATATAAAATGTTAGTTGAATAGTATTTTATGAATAGTAAACCCTTGAAACGATGAAGTTGCACTGTTATGCTGTCTGTTGATGTAGGAAGATGCTAGTTATGCTAGAATGCCTAAATGTGTGGTTTAATTGGAATGTGTAATGGAAAAACGGAGAAAAACGGCTTAGTGAAAGTCGGGGTCGTTTAGGTCGAGTTTGGCGTTTTCTCGTTTTGTGTGTTGGCATTGTTTCGGGAGGCCATGGAAGCATTTTTGGTGCGATTATGGCGTTGGTTGGGTGTTTGGTTGGTATAGTTGTAGTTCAAACGAGCAAAGGGAGAAATCGGGGCTTTGCGCGAATTCTAGGGTAAAGTAGGGTTTCGGGGTCCATGGACGTGCCTTATGGTGACCTAGGAGGATTGGCGAAGTCAGTTTCTAGAGCTCGTGGCTCGTTTGAAAATGATAGTGTTTTGATAGTTAGGGCCGATTTGTGATTTTGCTTGTTATCTTGATATTATGCCTATAGAATGCTTAGGGTTGCTTGATATACTTGTTTAATTGGTGTTATTGTTGCTTATTATTGCTTGTTATGCTTGAAAAGTTAGTTGAATGTTAGTATTGATTGTGATTGCTTGTTATCTCGTTTGTTGTCACTAGTTTGTATTGTTGTGTTATCGCTCGTTTATTGCCTTGTATTGAGTCTTGCATTGCATAGTGTCTCGCGCGTGAGTGATGGGCCTCTCTGGGTAGCCTCGGGTTGCCAGTGTTGGTTGCCCTAGCTCCGCTGCTATTCCTTTTTCTCGCTTGGGTTGCCTCCCAGGGAGATTTGGGTCGTAGATTGATGGATACTTCTGGGTTATTCCAAACTGGTGTTATAAGGTGGTTGCGCGCTTATTGTCATTGTTGTCAACATCAAGCTTGAGATTGATGTATCGCTCGTGAAATGGTACATTGATCGTATGAGTGAACCATAGCCTTCAGAGTGTGGTATAGCTTTGAATGGTTGTGTTAATGCTTTCTTGATTGTTTATTATATTGTCGTTTGTATTGAATGCTTTCTTATTGACTTTATTGCTTAACTGTGTCTATTTGCATTGCACGACTTTCTTTCTCTCCAACTCGATATCTGTCTCGCCCTCACTGAGTATACGTGTTGTGTATACTCACTCCTCACCACCACATTTCTGGAAGTGTCATGTTAGCTGGAAAGTTCGTGATTTCGTGAAAGTTCGTGCCTGAAGAGTTGTCTTGCGTGCCTATGTGGCTTGAGTGTCGAAGTTGTAAAGTTATATTCTTTCATATGTTGTATGTATTTAATGTCAAAAAGAATGTAATTTAAGTTTCATTAGATTGTTGAAGTAGTTTGATAAGTAAGATTTTGTATCTAGTTATTGTAGTTTAACTTAAATGCATGTTTGTAATGTCCAAAGGAAAAGAGCTAGAATGGCATGATAGTTTATTTTATGCAGTAGATTAGTATGGTTTAAATTTTCAAGTTTGAATGCACTTGTCAAAAATGAAAGGAGACAGGTTAGTTTTTAAGTTGGAAATGTATGTATATCTGCTGAGTTTAATTGTTGAGAACCGAGGCTCGGCTACCCTTGAGGAAGTTTTGTATGGTTGGACACGGTGATTGTCCATTTATATGCTATTACAGGTTTTACATTTCGCCTAGAAACAGGGGAGACTCCGTCCGTTTTCCCTGAAAATTATGCCCGGGTTTGGTTTGGGTTGTGATTAGATCGATTTATAGAACTCCCGGTCTCGAGAGGGATCGAGGTGTTACAGCACGCATGTGGCGTGCATGCCGCACGAAGGTGCGTGCATAAGGAGCTCATGCTGTACGACGGTGTGCGCATGGTAAACCCATGCCAAACTATGGTGCACGCATGGGCCGCCCATACCGCACGAAGGTGCAGGCATGGGGCGCGCATGCCGCACGAAGGTGCGTGCATGTGGAGTGCATGTCACACAACGATACGCGCATGGTGTGCCCATGTCGCACGATGGTGCGTGAATAGGGCGCGCATGCCGCACACCATGTCGTAAGACGTTGCGCAAATTGGGTGAGAATTCTGCACAACAGTGCGCGCAAGTGGTGCCCATGCCGCACGATTGTGCGCACATGGTGGGCGCATACCGCACGGCCAGGCTCGCACGCCGCACGACAGTGCACGCATGGGCCGCGATGGTGTGCGATAGTGCACGCATGGGCCGCTACATTGCGTTCATGGGCCGCTACGGTGCGCGTATGGGCCATGATGCGATGCCCATGCTGCACGATAGTGCGCCCATAGGGCGCGCATGCCGCACGAAAGTGCGGGCATGGGGCGCCCATGCCGAACGACGGTGCACGCATGTGGCGCACATGTTGCACAACGGTGCGGGCATGGTTCGCCCATGCCGCATGATGGTACGCTCATGGGGTGCATGTCGCACACCTTGCAGCACGATAGTGCGCGCATGGGGCGTAAATGACGTACAATGGTGCGCGCATGTGGCATAATTGTCGCACGAAGGTGTGCCCGTAGGTCCTGTAGGCCGCACGACGGTGCGCACGTGAGGGGCTGTTAGGGCACAGGTTTGGGGTACTATGGGGCACTATGGGCACTACTTGGGGATGTATTGAGGGTCATTCGAAATGTATTACCACACAAATGTTGACATTTTTGTGCTTTTACAATTATTTTTCGAGTCCATTAATTATTCTTAACAAAGTCCCTTGCCAAACGAAGATTTCGTCACACTCGGGAGGCGAATTAGGTTAATCGGGTTCCGAATCCATCCAAAATTTTTTTCCACGGCAAATATCAATTAAACAAATTAATTTATGAATTAATATAAATTTTTCAAAATTTTCTAGTATTTTATCTTATTTTTCCTTATTTTTCGTAATAATTAAATATTAAAAAATATTTTTTT
>CM075776.1:35028356-35033356 GCA_037974665.1 Ehretia macrophylla
CAATGGTGGGCGCATGTAGCCCGCCTGTGGCACGCAGTTACCCACATGGGGCGCCCGTGCCACACGAGGTTGCGCTCAAGGGGCGCCCATGCCTCACGATGGTGCGCGAATGGTTCATCCATGCCGCACGATAGAGCACGCATAGTGCACCCATGCCGCACGATGGTGCGCACATGGGACACGCCTCCCACACCATGGTGCATGCATGGGGCGCGCCTGTTGCACGAAGGTGCGCGCATGGTGCGCCCATGCCACACGTTGGTGCGCATATGGTATGCCCATGCCACACGATGGTGCGTGCACGGTTCGCCCATGTTGCATGATGGTACACGCATGGTGCTCCCATGTCGCTTGATGGTGCGCGCATGGTGCGGCCATGCTGCAACATGGTAGGTGCGTGGGGCGTCCATGCGGCATGATGGTGCGCACATGGGGCGCGCATTCCGCACGAAGATGCGCGCATGGGGCGCCCATGCCGTACAACGATGGACTCATTTGGCGCGCAAGCCGCACAACGGTGCGTGCACGTTACGCCTATGCTACACGATGGTACGCGCATACCGCATACCATGCTACACGACGGTGCGCACAAGGGGTTTACATGCCGCACAATGGTGCGAGCATGTGGCGCCCATGCTGCACGGTGGTGCGCGCATGGGGCGCGTATGCTATACTATTTGGCGCGCACGCCGCACGACGGTGCGTGCATGGGTCGCGATAGTACGCACATGTGGCGTGGTTGCTGCATGAAGGTGTGAACATGGGTCCTGCAGGCCGCACAATGGTGCGCACGTGGGGGGCTGTTGGGGCACAGGTTTGGGGCACTATGGGGGTACGCTTGGGGGATGCTTGGGTGATGTGGGGGACGGCTTATGCACTACTTGGGGGCGTATTGATGGTCATTCGGAATGTATTACCACACAAATGTGGACATTTTTGTGCTTTTACAATTGTTTTTCGAGTCCATGAATTATTCTTAACAAAGTCCCTTGCCCGACGAACATTTCGTCACACTCGATAGGCGAATTAGATTAATCGTATTCCGAATCCATCCAAAAAAATTTTACACACCAAATATCATCTAAACAAATTAATTTATGAATTAATATAAATTTTTCAGAATTTTCTAGTATTTTATCTTATTTTTCCCTATTTTTCGTAATTATTAAATATTAAAAATTATTTTTTTGAAAAAAATAATCATGAAACATTTGGATATTATATCCTAATCTAAAAAAATTAATTTATGAATTAATATAAATTTTCCAGAATTTTCTATTATTTTTTTCTGATTTTTCCCCATTTTCCGTAATTATTAAATATTAAAAAATATTTTTTTGAAAAAAATAATCTTGAAGCATTTGAGTATCATATGCTATCAATTAGAAGCAAATTGGGTACAAAAATATGCTAAATCGGGCCTTGTATAGTGTAAAAGACCCATTATAAATCTCTGGCAAAATATACGCTACTGCTGTCACTTAGATTTTTGCATCTAAATGTACTATAAGGGGGTATTTGGTGTCATGCCCCCTGGTCGAGGTCCATGTGGGGGGACGTTGTGGGCACTTCGTGGCACATTGTGGGCTATATCTTGGGCTATATTATGGGCGGGAATGCCTACTGAGTGAATCACGCAGAGGTATTGCATTGCATACCCTTGCATTGGGGTCGCTCCACCCCCGCCCCGCATCCCCCGGCATGTCCCTCAGCGTGGCACCAGGATGGCTAATGAGGAATGTGGTGGCTTCCCTAGCCCCTCATTATCCATCTTGGTGCCGCAGCAACGTCGACGTCATTTGGATGGCTAATGAGGGGGCAAGTGGTTGCCCAAGCACAAAACTAGCTATCCTTGAGCCGCCGGCTTGGCAAACGTGGGGGGATATTCCTGTCCCCTAACACGTCGTCGGGCCTATGCGATGCGCGAATCGCCTAGCACACGAATCTATGGCCGTTGCCGAGTGGATACACACAACAATGGTATAGTGTCATGGCGATCCAAGCACCGTGTGGGCTTGGGTGACTCTTGGGGGATGGTGGGGGCATGCATGATGCGCGAATCGCTTGGCACAAGCGACATTGGCTTTCGTTAAGCAACGACACGAGTGTTGCGATAAGACGATTGCTCATGTTTCAATGTCGTGACGATCCAAGCACCATGCGGCCTTGAAGCCGTCCCCCAGTTGGTTCCGACGGGCATATGCGATGCACGTATCACCAAGCACATGATGCCATTGTCCTCGCTGAGTCGTAATGTGACGGACGTGGTCTAGTATCATGGCGATCCATGCACCGTGTAGGTAGGAAGTTTGCTTGTCCCGTACCGTGCATGTGGGTACATATAGGCGGACGGTGGGGGGCTGCACAATGCGTGAATCGCCTAGCACACGTCATTGGCTTTGGTTAAGCAACGACGCGAGCGTTGCGATGAGACAATGGCTAAAGCTTCAATGTCGTGGCGATCCAAGCACCGTGCATCGTTGAAGCCATCCCACGGTGTGTTTCCACGGGCCTGTACGATGCACGAATCACCTAGCACACGATGCCATGGTCCTCGCTGAGTCGTAATGCGACGGACGTGATCTACTGTCGTGGCGATCCAAGCACCGCGTGCAGGAAGTTTGCTTGTCCAGTTTCGTGCGTGCGGGTGCATATAGGGGGATGGTGGGGGACTGCGCGATGCGCGAATCGCCTAGCACATGGCTTTGGCTTTCGTTAAGCAACGACGCGAGCGTTACAATGAGACGATGGCTAGAACTTCAATGTCATAGCGATCCAAGCACCGTGCTGCCTCGAAGCCATCCCATGGTATGTTCCCACTGGCTTACGCGATGCGCAAATCACCTAGCACATGATGCCAAGGTCCTCATTGAGTCGTAATGCGACGGACAAGGTCTAGTATCGTGGCGATCCAGGCACCGCGTGGGCAGGAAGTCCGCTTTCGGTTAGTACCTCAGTTGCATGCAATCGGTGCATGGTTGGGCACCACGAAGTAGGCCATTAAGCTTGAGACATACGGCCTGGTCATATACCTCGTGCCATTCCCGTCCTTTGTCCCTTGTCCCTCAGAAATTCTTCGTGCCTAGCAGTGCGTGCTTGGGTCATCTGGCTGGTTCCGCTCGCCTGAAGGGCTTTGTTTACCTAGACGGTGGGCGTTTACTGACTTGGTGGTCCGGGCATAGCGAACGTGATAGCGCGTGAGTGGTGGTCGGCTTGTATGGGTCAGTTGGATCCCTGCTTGAGTAGTAACGTCCACCCCTGCTTGCCTTTTCATTTGTGGGCCGAGTGCTTATGTTGCCTTGATCGGCCGGCCGGTTTCCTATGTTGCGTACTTGTAAAGACGGCAATCTAAAGTCGCATCGTCCATCTTTCGCCTTGCGTCTGCCTCTGTGGATGACGTGGGGCGAACCCCTAAGCACGTCCTGTGTTCCACGCTGCTCGTTCCTACGAGTGCGGCAGATGTGGCCAATGGTGCGTCGCTCGATCTCTCGAATGCTGTACACCACGACAGTATGGGGTCCTTGGCCTCTCTTTGCCCGAAACCAGCATTCGTCGCTAACCGCGTACGACGGTCGTGTGCTCATCTTGAGCCGTCGACCCTTAGGCGACGATGTGCCCCGTGCTATGCCGGCGTCAGTGAGGAATTCTACCTGATTGATCCTGCCAGTAGTCATATGCTTGTCTCAAAGATTAAGCCATGCATGTGTAAGTATGAACTAATTCAGACTGTGAAACTGCAAATGACTCATAAAATCAGTTATAGTTTGTTTGATGGTATCTACTACTCGGATAACCGCATTAATTCTAGAGCTAATACATGCAACAAACCCGGACTTTTAGAAGGGATGCATTTATTAGATAAAAGGTCGACGCGAGCTCTACCCGTTGCTGCGATGATTCATGATAACTCGATGGGTCGCACGACCCTTGTGCTGACGACGTATCATTCAAATTTCTGCCTTATCAACTTTGGATGGTAGGATAGTAGCCTACCATGGTGGTGACGGGTGACGGAGAATTAGGGTTCGATTCCGGAGAGAGAGCCTGAGAAACGGCTACCACATCCAAGGAAGGTAGCAGGTGCACAAATTACCCAATCCTAACACGAGGAGGTAGTGACAATAAATAATAATATCGGGATCAAAGAGTCTGGTAATTGGAAAGAGTACAATCTAAATCCCTTAATGAGGATCCATTGGTGGGCAAGTCTGGTGCCAGCAGCCGCGGTAATTCCAGCTCCAATAGCATATATTTAAATTGTTGCAGTTAAAAAGCTCGTAGTTGGACTTTGGGATGGGTCGGTTGGTCCGCCTCAAGTGTGCACTTGTCATCTCGTCCCTTTTGCCGGCGATGCGCTTCTGGCCTTAACTGGCCGGGGTGTGCCTCCGACGCTATTACTTTGAAGAAATTAGAGTGCTCAAAGCAAGCCTACGCTCTGTATACATTAGCATGGGATAACATTATAGGATTTCGATCCTATTGAGTTGGCCTTCGGGATTGGAGTACTGATTAAGAGGGATAGTCGGGGGCATTCGTATTTCATAGTCAAAGGTTAAATTCTTGGATTTATGAAAGACGAACAACTGTGAAAGCATTTGCCAAGGATGTTTTCCCTAATCAAGAATGAAAGTTGGGGGCTCGAAGACGATCAGATACCATCTTAGTCTCAACCATAAACGATGCCGACTAGGGATCTGCGGATGTTGTTTTTAGGACTCCGCTAGCACCTTATAAGAAACCAAAGTTTTTGGGTTCCGGGGGGAGTATGGTCGCAAGGCTGAAACTTAAAGGAATTGACGAAAGGGAACCACCAGGAGTAGAGCTTGCAACTTAATTTGACTCAACACGGGGAAACTTACCAGGTCTAGACATAGTAATGATTGACAAACTGAGAGCTCTTTCTTGATTCTATGGGTAGTGGTGCATGGCCGTTCTTAGTTGGTGGAGCAATTTGTCTGGTTAATTCCGTTAACGAACGAGACCTCAGCCTACTAATTAGC
>CM075776.1:35038356-35063356 GCA_037974665.1 Ehretia macrophylla
TCCCTAAATACCCAACATTTTCTTACACGAACACTAAACACAAGACACTATTTTGACATTCCCTAACATGGTCTAACAACAAATAATAAACTAAACAATCAATATTCCACACAAAGCACAAGAATGCATAAAAAATACACACCACACACTACCCTAGCCTTCATTTTCGACCAAGGCACCCCACATACAATCAAAATTCAGATTTTACACCAAAAACATCTCACACATGCTCTCTCAAATCACCAAATCCGAGCACACACACACACACACACACTAAAACTTCATTTTTCCACTCAAACTCTCCCATTCTCTCTCCATTTTCGACCATGGCTGCCCTTTGAGCTCCCAAGACTTCTAACAAGCTCTCAAGGACTCTCAATACCACTCCAAGCTCGGCCATAGCAAGTAACATAGCAAGTATCTCTCACAAGGCTCAAAAACCTCTCATTTTCGGCCATAGGTAAGTTTTGATGGTTTTCTTCCTTGTCTTTTGGTTTCACACACATGCACACCTACTACACAAGCAAACTAAGCTAGGATTTAAGGAAAAACCAGCCATCACTCGGCCAAAGCAAGGAAAAAGGGCTATTTGTGTGATTCAAAGGGGCAATCTTGCATTTTCATCCATTAATAGGCTAAGGTGAGGGTTAAACTCTTTTAAAAAGCTTTCAAAACTCACATGCATGCTCTCATATGGCTATATTTACCTATGTAGTTATTGTATATGTGTGTATATGAGCCTATCTACTCATGCATGGCTTGATAATGGCTAGAAACTTGAAGATATGTAAACACGTTTTTTTTCTGGTAGATTACTGAGCTTGTTGGACGAAGTTGTTTTGGCCTAGTAAAAGTTAATAAAAATGCATTAAAATTGGTAGGTAACTATATTTGTCAGTTATGAACATATTTTGAAGAAATAGGCCAAGGCCAATTTTGACTCTAAGACCTCCAAAATGGTCAAATATCGTGATGTGTCTAAATCTGGAAAACTTGGAATTGTGAAGTAGGTTTTTGGCAGCTTTCTGACCTTGTAGAACGAAGTGTTTATAGCCTAGTAAAAGATGTCTAAAATGCATGAAATTTGACAAGTCAGTAGATTTGTCAGTTCTGAACATATTTTATAGAAATAGGCTAAGACTAGTTTTGAGTTTAAAGGCCCCAAAAATGGAAAATATCAAGATGTGTATGAATCTGGACAGTTTTGCGTAGTCTCACAATTTTGGCCATAACTCCTAAGTCCGAACTCCAAATGCAGCTAGGTTTGTTCCTAGGTTTAAAGCACTCATTAAGATTCAATTGATATTTGGTTCACTGAAATTGGAGATTATTTGATTGACTAATTGAATGTAGAAAAATAGACCATTGCAGTAGGGTTTTTGCTTAGTAATATGCTTTGAATCATGTTGTAACTTTACTTGTGGTATTGAATGCTTGGAATTGTGGCAATTCGAAGTTGTGTGGGCTGTTTTTGTTGGTTGAGGATGCTTAATTGATTGATGCATGGCTTGGGTTTAATTACATAACGCATTGTTGCTTAATCGCATGTGTAGCACGAAATTGAGGCACTATTGCTCATGAATGCTTGCTAAATGATAATCCTATGGTTAAATGTGTTTAATTGATTGGTTAGTAGGCTGCCCAATAAATTCTACATATTCTTGAAATGGTTTAAGTGTCACTTGTGGTGCTTAGCAACAAAACCAACGCCCGAGCATGGCCTTGTAAGCCCTAATGGCCCCGTAGGCTCCCAAGTCTTAAACCATTCTTGTGTGACTTATAATGGATGTTGAGGATTGTTAATAGGCTGCCCGGAATTGTCTTTATAACTCTAAACATGATCCCCGATGTTAGCACGTTGATAAGTTAAATATTCTTGCACTCGGTTTTGGGTAAATTGTCGTAGTATGCTCGTGTGATCCTAATACTTGGTATGTGAACTAAATTAGGTAAAATGACTTGTTAGCAATATGTTACTTGGCTGCCCGTTAAATGTTCATATGCCTCTAAGTGTTTTACAAAATGAATATACATGTCAAAGCATGCCTCGTATGTTTACTTATCGATATGTGATCTTATACTTGCTCGGAGGCAACCTACTTTGTTGACCTCCTAATCTGAATTGTTAAAGGATATTATGTGGCTTGTTTTGAACATGATTACTTGGCTGCCCATGAAAGTTTAATTGCTTTCAAATTGATATATGAAATGATTACATGTTTTTACAAAGCCTTATGTGCCAATATGTCAATATGTGATCTTATAATTGCTCGGAGGCAACCTACTTTGTTGACCTCCTAATCTGAATTATTAAATGGTATAATTGTGCATTACATACAAGGTTGCAACCTTTCATTATGGCATGGTAGCATTTCACGAACGATGGGTGGTATAGGGCTTGCTGGTGCTCCCGTGACTACCATGGTCCAATTCCATCTCTCGCTTGGCATTCCACCCTCGGAGAGTTGGGTCATAGGATTTCAGGGTACATCCGAAGTACACCCATTTGGAGTGATAAGTGAATGATTGAAGCCGGCCGCAACAATTGTTATCGAAATGAACTTGAAAGCAAAAGCGCAATGTATCCCTTGAACGACAGGAACTAAGTGCTATACGGGGCGCAGTACTACACCTGAAAGTTGTGGGAGCTACCTTTTAAGCCCGTAGGATCCACCTCTAAAGTCTTGTACGTATCAAAACGTATCTTTTTTACTACATGTTTAAGTACTCTCACTTGGTTCCTAGAGGACCTCGGGGAGGAAAGATGGGTAAATGTGTTCATTTATATTTATGTTATGTTATGAACTTACTTATTTTATATGACATGTTTTCAAAATGGGTTTTTTATAAGATTAATAGGAAAAAAGTTTCAAAACGTTATCTCTCGCTCCCTCTCGCTGAGTTCATAAGGACTCATCCTCTTTTTTGTCACAGGTGAAGCAGATTAGGAACAGGTACCCGAACAAAATGTGCTAGTTGATGAACCTTTGGAATGACTATGTGCATTGCATGCTTTTTGTGAACATGGATACTAGTAGGGATGTTGTGTTTGTTTGCGGACTCTCTATTTCATTAATGTAAATGACCCCGTTGTAATTTGGGTCTAATTTTGGATTATACTATCTATAACTGGACGAACTCTTTATTTGGTTATTTGTTTTCATTATCTTGAATAGTAGTTATTGTAGGCGTTTAAACCACTAGGTGATTAATCCACTAAGTTAACTCTATCTAATTTCATTTAGGTGCTCACCCGTAAGCTAAAGGATAATAGGTACTTGCATAATAGGAAATTGACAAATAAATGGAACATATTTATCATGCTAGGCTTATTAACCAAATGGGACTTTCAAGATAAATTAGTAGGCATATCGGTTAATGACAAAATAGGAACTTTAGTTGGAATCAAATTTATGATTGGAAATTTTGAGGTGTTCTAGGAAATAGGTCAAACCAAATGTCCTAAATACAGCCGTTATGCTGCCGGTTTTCCAAAAAAAAAACTTTTGGAGTTCTAGGCTAACGGATAAGCATTAACCGTCATCAATCGGTTATAGATGTAAAATAACGATAATGATTAGGTCATATTCTAGTATAGCCTCTATAGGTCGGGTTGGGGCTTGACACACTTATTAGAATGGTATCAGAGCGTAGTTTTTGCGTTAGTTGGGTTTAACTCTTGGACCATGGGTAGAAGCCGTAAGGTAATTATGATGTCTTGTTTATATGTGTTAATGTGTACTAATGTGCTTTAATTGCTTTGAGCATTGAATATTATGTGCCTTTGTAGACCATATGTATTATGTGTCATGTGCACACCGACACGTTAGTGCCCTCGATAATTCATGCTTGCTTTTATACTCCTTTCTTGATACATGTGCATGTTATATGACCATGACTGACTGTTTATATACATAGATAGTTAGGATTAGGACTTTCAGGGAAGTGAATTTATGCAGGAAGAACGAAAAGGGGCTCAATTAGAGATTTCTCGCATCTTCATAGGTACTTGATGGATCGTATGTATTATTGGATACGCATATATAAAATGCGTAGCACAGGTATAATTGTTGAGGTAAAGTTATCTCCTTATTGTTGGAATGCCCATACTTGTAATTAAGTTATCAATTTTATAGCTATGAAGTTCTTAATTCCGTTAAACTGTTCTTCTAATTGTGGTTCAAGTATAAAGGCTAATGACATACAACTTTCCTTAAGATATAAAAGGATACTATTGGACATGTGGAGTAATATATATATATTCATATGCTTGTAATGGAAGTTTGACTTAGGAGTTGCTTTTGAATCAAATTCTTATATCTTAAATTGGTGTAATAGACTATTTATATGATTGAATCCTTACTTGATCAAAATTCAACACTGATGATTCTAATATGATGTATACTAGTGAGTTTCAAGTTCACTAAATGGTAAGATCGTGACCTAGAAATTAAGTGATGAATTCGTGGAAGTTGACGATAGTTAGATTATTAAGATATGGATAGCGTATTTAAGTGACTTAACAATAGATAACCTCAAGACATGTAGGCAACTTCGGAGACTGAGTTTAACAAGGTTAATGACTCTTTAGTATAACAAGATATAAGGATGTGGAATTGAGGAATCCACGTAGCTAGAACTCGTGTTCGGAAGACTACACCTAAAATGTTAGGCCGAATAGAAGCGTAAGGTATTGAATTATGCATTAGATGACTAACGTTGCTAAAGGTCCTAAGTTGGATATTGGTGATATTAAGAATCATGGTATTAGCTTGGTGCCCCTTGAATTTAGTTATGATTATGCAAAGTAAGTCATTCTACACACTCGTTATTTGGATACTATAGAGGATGTTAGGAAGCATATATCCCTAAGTAATACCGATGAACCTAGTATATAAACCATGGAAATGAGATTAAAGCATCTGGCTTTAAAATGGAGTCGCCTAGGTATGATTAGTAATCCTAAATAGCTAATAGTGAGTATGCATGATGATTCATGGTAAACCCTAGGACCTAAGGTCGATGAGTCTTGATGCTCTTAGCTAGTTGAACATATAAATGAGGAGAGTAAGATTTCATATAGTTAAGATAGAGATGAATTAGAGTTATGATGACCCAAGAGACTACTATTAGACAACCGTATTTATGTGTACCGTTTCACGTCTAGAAACTAGCGGTTGGTAGACTTCGAATCGTGGTCGATGAATAGAGGGTGGATCTTGTAGTGATAGTTAAATGAGCGGTTGATTACTTTTGAAGTTCTATTAGATTATATTGAAGGATGGCTCGTGGTCATAATTCTTATGTTGACACAGCCTTGAATTTATTTCGTGTAACAACCTACTTGGATTAATATGGCGAGTATTTTATGAGCTAGATCATTTCGGTACCCATTTATAGTCCTAAGATTGATGATGTACGGCCAGTAATCTAGTAGAGCATTGATGTCACTTACATGGCTATGGCCTTAGCTTAGTAACACTAATGTTGAAGATATATTGACGGGCATCAAGTGTTCGAAGGAATGACTAAGTCGCTAAGTGAGTAGGACCATTGTCTTCTTAAGTATGACGTAACCTTGGATTGAGGTGAGTGAAATTTATTTGAGGTTGAAACTATTCACCTTAGGAGTCTTGGTTAAGATTAAAAGAAATTCTTAAGCCTCGTGACTTGAAGACAGAGATTTGAATAAGGAAATAAATTGTGGATCACAAGCTGACGAAATTTACTTGTAAGAGTTGAGCTAGTGCAACATGATTAGTTTACCCATGTAATTTCGATGGCAATTTTTTGGTGGTACTTAATAAACCTTCGAGTTTGAGTTTAAGTAATCTCAACAGTCTTTCTCCTTGATTATGAGCATGAAGGTTAACGAAGCTAGGAAAGGACGTTAGTGAATAGGAGCTTGTAACTGGGAGACTAGTCATTAGAAGATTTGCTAATCTAATGTACCCACGAGATAAGAACTATGATACTATTGATAGATGACGACTTGAGATGGATTAGTTTGTTTGGTGAGTTCAACCTGAAAATAGGGTCGTATTGTGGAAATGACCCATAACATGTGTATGTCCTACGTGTTAACAATTTTGAAGCTAGTTGATAGGATACGTAAAATGGATATAGACCTATCACCTTGAAATTATTGTATGTCACCATAGGATCGTGGTATTATTGTGATATTCCTTTTGAGGTATGAACACAGGTCACACCGAATTAAATGATTGGAGAAACATAGGAAGTGAATTGGTTGTGATAAGAGAGATCACAGAACGCGGGCCGAACTGGAGTGAGAAAATAACAAAGGTCAGAATTCGTCTAAATGAACTCAATAAGTAAGAATGAATTTCGGGACGAAATTCTTTTAAGGAGGGGAGGATGTGAGGCCTGACCCCGAATAATGTGTCTTACCTCGATTTGCGTGCCTTAGACCTAGAATTATATGACCGACCATGAATTACGTGCCCTGTCTTAGTTTGTGCCTTGACCTAGAATTATGTGCCCTAATCCCCGACTTACGTGCTATACCTAGATATACGTGCCCTGAACTCAAATTATATGCGTTATCTCGTTTCGTGTGCCCTAACCTTGAACTACGTGCCCTAACCTAGGTTTAAACACCATACCTTGATTTACGTGCATTACATTGAATTACGTGCCTTGCATTGGTTTACGTGCATTTACCTAGGATTACATGCATTTACATAGGAATCCGTGCATTTACCTTGAAGTGTGTATCTTACCCGTAGTGCGTGCCCTAGACCTAGGAATGCGTGCTTGCAGGCTAATCAATATAGATTCCTGCACAAAGTACAAGACAATAAAATAATCCTACACAATCCACTAACTATTAAAATAATATTATACTAATCCTACATATTCCACTAACCAATATTATATTCCTAATTCAAATTCTCTACAAACTCCACTAACAATAAAATAACACTAAATTATTCTTACATTTCCCACTACCTATTATTCTATTCATAAGTCAACTCATCCACAAACATCAATTATATTCTATACTACCTAGAATCCTTAAATACCCAACATTTTTTTACACAAACACTAAACACAAGACATTCTTTTGACATTCCCTAACATGCTCTAACAACAAATAATAAACTAAACACTCAATATTCCTCACAAAGCACAAGAATGCATAAAAAGTACACAACACACACTACCCTAGCCCTCATTTTCAACCAAGGCACCCCACATACAATCAAAATTCAGATTTTACACCAAAAACATCTCACACAAGCTCTCTCAACTCGCCAAAACTAAGCACACACACACACACACACACTAAAACTTCATTTTCCTCTCAAACTCTCCCATTCTCTCTCCATTTTTTACCATGGCTGCCCTTTGAGCTCCCAAGACTTCTAACAAGCTCTCAAGGACTCTCAAGACCACTCCAAGCTCGGCCATAGCAAGTAACATAGCAAGTATCTCTCACAAGGCTCAAAAACCTCTCATTTTCGGCCATAGGTAAGTTTTGATGGTTTTCTTCCTTGTCTTTTGGTTTCACACACATGCACACCTACTACACAAGCAAACTAAGCTAGGATTTAAGGAAAAACCAGCCATCACTCGGCCAAAGCAAGGAAAAAGGGCTATTTGTGTGATTCAAAGGGGCAATCTTGCATTTTCATCCATTAATAGGCTAAGGTGAGGGTTAAACTCTTTTAAAAAGCTTTCAAAACTCACATGTATGCTCTCATATGGCTATATTTACCTATGTAATTATTGTATATGTGTGTATATGAGCCTATCTACTCATGCATGGCTTGATAATGGCTAGAAACTTGAAGATATGTAAACACGTTTTTTTTCTGGCAGATTACTGACCTTGTAGGACAAAGTTGTTTTGGCCTAGTAAATGTTGATAAAAATGCATTAAAATTGGTAGGTAACTATATTTTTCAGTTATGAACATATTTTGAAGAAATAGGCCAAGGCCAATTTTGACTCTAAGACCTCCAAAATGGTCAAATATCGTGATGTGTCTAAATCTGGAAAACTTGGAAATGTGAAGCAAGTTGCGGGCAGCTTTCTAACCTTGTAGAACGAAGTGTTTGTGGCCTAGTAAAAGTTGTCAAAAATGCATGAAATTTGGTAGGTCACTATATTTGTCAGTTCTTAACATATTTACTAGAAATAGGCTAAGGCTAATTTTGAGTTTAAAGGGCCCAAAAATGGTAAATGTCGAGATCTGTATGAAGCTGGACAGTTTTGCGTAGTCTCACGATTTTGGCCATAACTCCTAAGTCCGAACTCCAAATGCAGCGAGGTTTGTTCATAGATTTAAAGAAATCATTAAGATTCAATTTGATATTTGGTTGACTGAAATTGGAGATTATTTGATTGGCTAATTGAATGTGGAAAAACAGACCATTGCAGTAGGGTTTTTGCTTAGTAATATGCTTTGAATTATGTTGTAACTTTACTAGTGGTATTGAATGCTTGGAATTGTGGCAATTAGAAGTTGTGTGGGCTGTTTTGGTTGGTTGAGGATGCTTAATTGATTGATGCATGGCTTGGGTTTAATTACATGACACATTGTTGCTTAATCGCATGTGTAGCACGAAATTGAGGCCCTATTGCTCATGAATTCTTGCTAAGTGATAATCCTATGGTTAAATGTGTTTAATTGATTGGTTAGTAGGCTTCCCAATAAATGCTAAGTATTCTTGAAATGGTTTAAGTGTCACTTGTGGTGCTTAGCAACAAAACCAACTCCCGAGCATGGCCTTGTAAGCCCTAATGGCCCCGTAGGCTCCCAAGTCTTAAACCATTCTTGTGTGACTTATAATGGATGTTGACGATTGTTAATAGGCTGCCCGGAATTGTCTTTATAACTCTAAACATGATCCCTGATGTTAGCACGTTGATAAGTTAACTATTCTTGCACTCGGTCTTGGGTAAATTGTCGTAGCATGCTCGTGTGATCCTAATACTTGGTATGTGAACTAAATTGGGTAAAATGACTTACTTGGCTGCCCGTTAAATTTTCATATTCCTCTAAGTGTTTTACAAAGTGAATATACATGTCAAAGCATGTCTTTTATGTTTACTTATCGATATGTAATCTTATAGTTGCTCGAAGGCAACCTACTTTGTTGACCTCCTAATGTGAATTGTTAAAGGATATTCTGTGGCTTGTTTTGAACATGATTACTTGGCTGCCCGTGAAAGTTTAATTGCTTTCAAATTGATATATGAAATGATTACATGTTCTTGCAAGGCCTTATGTGCCAATATGTCAATATGTGATCTTATAATTGCTCGGAGGCAACCTACTTTGTTGACCTCCTAATGTGAATTTTTAAATGGTATAATTGTGCATTACATACAAGGTTACAACCTTTCATTGTGGCATGGTAGCGTTTCACGAACGCCGGGCGGCATAGGGCTTGCCGGTGCTCCCGTGACTACCATGGTCCAATTCCCTCTCTCGCTTGGCATTTCACCCTTGGAGAGTTGGGTCGTAGGATTTCGGGGTACATCCGGAGTACACCCATTTGGAGTGATAAGTGAATGATTGAAGCCGGCCTTAACAATTGTTATTGAAATGAACTTGAAAGCAAAAGCGCAATGTATCCTTGAACGGCAGGAACTAAGTGCTATACAGGGCAAAGTACTATACCTGAAAGTGGTAGGAGCTACCTCTTGAGCCCGTAGGAGCCACTTCTAGAGTCCTATACGTATCAAAACGTATCATTTTTACTATGTGTTTAAGTACTCTCGCTTGGTTCCTAGAGGACCTCGGGGAGGAAAGACGGGTAAATGTGTTCATTTATATTTATGTTATGTTATGAACTTACTTATTTTATATGACATGTCTTCAAAAGGGTTTTTCATAAGATTAACAGGATAAGAGTTTTAAAATGTTATCTCTCGTTCCCCCTCGCTGAATTCATAAGGACTCACCCTCTTTTTTGTCACCGGTGAAGCAGATTTGGAACAGGTACCCGAAGAAAATGTACTAGTTGATGAACCTTTGGAACGACTATGTGCATTGCATGCTTTTTGTGAACATGGATGATATTAGGGATGTTGTGTTTGTTTGCGGACTCTTTATTTCGTTCATGTAAAAGACCCTGTTGTAATTTGGGTCTAATTTTGGATTGTACAATCTATAAGCAGACGAACTCTTTATTTGGTTATTTGCTTTTATTATCCTGAATAGTAGTTATCGTAGGCGTCTAAACCACTAGGTGATTAATCCACTAAGTTAACTCTATCTAATTTCACTTAGGTGCTCACCCATAAGCTAAAGGATGATAAGTACTTGCATAATAGGAAATTGACAAATAAATGGAACATATTTATCATGCTAGGCTTATTAACCAAATGGGACTTTCAAGATAAATTAGTAGGCATATCGGTTAATGACAAAATAGGAACTTTAGTTAGAATCAGATTTATGATTGAAAATTTTGAGGTGTTCTAGGAAATTGGTCAAACCAAAGGTCCTTAATATAGCCGTTATGCTGCCAGTTTTTCAGAAAAACTTTTGGAGTTCTAGGCTAATGGATAAGCATTAACCTTCATCAATCGGTTATAGACATAAAATAATGATAATGATTAGGTCACACTCTAGTCTAGCCTCTATAGGTCGGGTTAGGGTGTGACAGGGTAGAATCCTTTGCAGACGAATTAAATATGCGAAGGGGTAGTGTAAGTGGCAGAGTGGCCTTGCTGCCACGATCTACTGAGATTCAGCCATTTGTCGCTCCGATTCGTCCCTCTCCCCTCCACGCCTATCTCCGCCCCATCCGCAATCCAATCCCATCCTATCAACCAACACTATTTCCCCCAAACAGGCCAAAAGGTTCAACGCACTATGCTGCTTCCCAAGTGTGTCTCCAAGTGCCTAAGTAAGTCATAAGTTGTAACCCAAGTGTCGACGTGCGAATGCCCAAGTGTTGCCAAGTGCTTTACGACCAAGTCCGAATAACATTAGCCCAAGTTAGTTTTCTACGCTCGCTGTGTGTATAAGTGCCGCTGCAAGTGTCGTGGGGTTTCGAGGCAACGATGATGCCCAATTATGCCCAAGTGCTACGTACTATGCCCAACGATGCCTAAGTGCTATGTGTTATGCCCAATGATGCCCAAGTGCTATGCCCAATGATGCCTAAGTGCTATGTACACCCAACCGTTATGCTCAAGTCTTATGCCCAAGTGCTTTGCCTAATGATGCCTAAGTGCTATGTGTGAACGGGCCCACCGCTGGTCGACCCCGCACATCGCCTCGAGTGCCCATGTATTAGAAAGCCTATGCTTGCTTGGTAAGAGATGGCAAAAAATTTGAATCCGACCTTGTGTGCTGCCGGCTCGCATAGGTGCCTAACGTTCTTCCCTTAGCATTAACGGTGACTGAGGTTATGGGGCACGTTGTTGCACGACGGCGCACGATTGGGCCTCAAGTGGGGCACGTACTTGGCGCACATACTTGGTTCCTCGGATGAGCCACAGCTTGGCACGCAGTTGGGGCACGACTTGGCAAGCAGTAGGGTCGCGTATGGGCACGATGGGCAAGTAGTTGGGCGACGATAGGGGGCGCGCATGGGGTGAGGTGATGCGCCCCCATGTGCATTACGTGAGCACGGATGGGCAACCATGGGGCGATGATTGGGCGCGCATGGCGTGCAGATGGGTGACAAATGGGTACACATGCCGCACGAAAGTGCGTGCATAGGGCGTGCATCCTGCATGATGGTGTGCACATATGGCCCGTATGCCGCACGAAGGTGAGCGCATGGGGCGCCCATGCCGCATGATGGTGTGCGCATCAGGCGCGCATGCCGCACGAAGGTACGCATATCGGGCGTGCATGCCGCAAGATGGTGCCCGCATATGGCCCGCATACCGCACGAAGGTGCGCGCATGGGGTGCCCATGCCGCAGGATGGTGAGTGCATCGTGTGAGCATACGGCACAATGGTAGGCGCATGTGGCCCGCATGCGGCACGAAGGTGCGCGCATAGGGCGTCCGTGCCGCACGAGGTTGCGCGCATGAAGCGCCCTTGCCGCACGAAGGTGAGCGCATGGTTCATCCAAGCTGCACGATGGTGCACACATGGTGCGCCCATGCCTCACGATAGTGCATGCATGGGCCGTGCCTACCGCACGATGGTGGGCGCATGGGGCGCGCCTGCCGCACGAAGGTGCGTGCAAGTTGCACCCATGCCATATGATGGTGCGCGCATGGTACACCCATGCCGCACGATGGTGCGCGGATAGGGCGCCCATGCTGCACGAAGGTGTGCGCATGGTTCATCCATCCCGCACGATAGTGCACGCATGGTGCACCCATGCCGCACGATGGTGCACGCATGGTGCACCCATGCCACACGATGGTACACGCATGGGGGGCACCTACCGAACGAAGGTGCGCGGATAGTGCGCCCATGCCGCATAGAGGTGCGCACATGGGGCGCCTGATGCGATCGGGTTATGGGTTAAAATGTGCACAAAATAACCAAGTTAAAATACCCACCAGTGCACGGATCTTTGTAGTGTAGTGTGCTTTGAGTGCGGAATCGTACCACAAGGAAGCTCGCTAGTTTAAGTTAGTGAAGTAATGTGAAAGTGTTAAAGTGCTTAAGTGACAAATCGCAAGGTGAGTTTGAGTAACGTGCGAGAAATGTAAACTAAATTAAACTAACTAAATTATCTAAGTTATACTAAGTATTAGTGGAATACGAGAGTGGTGATCTAGGGGTTTGAACATATAAATGAGTCAATTAATATAGGTTCGATATCTAGTTTATCTAATTCTGCAAGGGCTTAAGCTACAAGCATACACCCGGTTAAGCTAAAAGCTATAGACCTAGTTAATCTACTTAGCTTATTTTAACCAAGTACAACAAGGCAAACTAAACTAAGGAATTAACTTTACAGATAGAAACTATGGTACAACCTATAGTTTCATGGAGTCTATGGTACAACCTATAGACTCATGATTAAAACAATTATATGGCACTGAAGTAACATATTCATAATATTAACTACAAGTATAATATTTGTTGAGTGAAAGTAAAGCAATTATAACGTCTACTTAAAAGCATTACATATGAAATACTGAATTAAAACAAGCCATACATTGCAATATGAATTGAATAAACTATATCCGAGACCATATATTAAAATACTATCATTTACAATATTCACCCCTAGATATCAATCTACTCAGACATAAATGAATACGAGTTATGTAAATAAAAGAGAGTCAAAAAAGGCTCCCCCATATTGACGAACGCGTATTTCTGACTCCCGAAATTTGAGCAGAGGTCCGACGCAAAATAGCTATTCGGGTGGAGTTAATTTCCCCCGAATAAGAACTATTAGAGATGAGTTTTCCCCGAATAAGAGCTTTCCTATTAAAAGCTATTCGGGCAGAACCTCCCCCGGATAATAACTACATGGGTCGGACTTCCCCCTAAAAGTAGCTATTCGGGCAAAATTTCCGCGAATAAGAGCTACCTAGGCGGGACTTCCCCCGTATTCTACTACTACTTAATTAACTAAAACTAAAATTTTAAAACAAAATAGAATTAACTCGGAATTATATCAATAATATTGATAATACTCCAAAATTAACTGAAGAATTCTCAAAGGGTTGAAGCTCTATTTATAAGCAAAATTCTGAAATAGTTGACTTTTTTTCATTTGTTGACTTTGACCAGATTGTTGACCGCATCATTTTTGGGCAATTTTCACTATTTTAACCCTCCAAATGATGGAATTTGGCTAAAATCACTCCGCGCGTAGGACTAATGTCCTACGTTTTGATCAGAATGCTATTTCTACCTGAAAAACTGATATGATTTGCCAAAAACAGACATGGGTTACTATTTGAGATCATCTGGGTCAATGTTCCGAGTCCGATTTCGTGCTAGTTTCATCCAAGTTTCTTTTCAATGAGCTTCATTCTTCAACCGCTTCTTATGCTTCCCCATTCTTACTTCTTGACTTGCAATTTGGATCATTTCGGGCCTGATTCTTCACTTTTCAGTATTTTTCTACATTGCATCAAAAGTATCAAAGTGTTGTATTTATTCCAAAGTTAAGATGCAAATGCAGTACAAATACCATAGTTTGAGTGCTGCAAATACAGTCACATCAACATCCCCAAACCTAAACATTGCTTGTCCTCAAGCAAGACTGTCTTTAAAATAGATGTGAAAGTGAATTTTTGCAGAATTTTTACAAGTCAAAAACAGATGCAAAAATCTATCCTAATTTTTTGTCAAACACATTCCAAAAATAAATCATGAGAAATGCAATCTACTATCTTAAACCTATTCAGCAAATAATGATAAACATGATAAGAGAACCTTTTGCAAATTTTTCTCAAATAGGTATTCTTATTGGAAATCGACTACTGATTGCTTTGGGGTACATATTTAGAAGTAAACTAAGCATATTAAGTTCATACAATTCTCAACTTTCAAGTTATGCAAACAGATTGAACCTTGATATTCTTACCTAAATTTGTAATCAAACTCTTGATCATGCCTTAATCCTTTTAACATTTGCCAGAAATATAAAAGTACAACTAATAATACCTCTATATAGTGTTCAGTTTCCTTTGCTTTCTGAATATCCCATGTAGCGGGCTTTAAGGCCAACAATCCCCCGCCATTATGATTGAGGTTGCCAGGGTTCAAAGGGACCCCTACATGCCTTAATCACCTGAGATATCCACGCTCGAAACCTTACACTATAGCACATATCCCAAATTACAATGTCTAGGATAGTGGTGCTTAGAGATTTACAACATATTTACACCAAAAATTTTATTCAACAGTAAAGGTATGTACAACTCTCTTTTTTTATTTTTCTATTTTTTTTTTCATTGTTTTCTTTGTTGTTTTTTTTTCTTTTCTTTTTCTTTTTCTTCTTTTTTTCAGAGTGTACATAAAGACAAAATAACATAACATATTGTACAGACATGCCATAAGGGTTCAGGTTTTAATCACAAGAAGTTCTTATAATGAACGGTAATCCTATCTCAGTCTTTTCATAATCACATGGCTATCAATTGAAGAAAAGAAGAACAACTAGGTTTACTCATGGATACAATACCCCAAAGTTTTTCTTACAGAGTTTCCTCAGAGTTTTTCACAATACATAGCTAATAATAAAAGTTCTCAAATCATCTAAATCATCTTCCTTTAAATAAGTAAGATAGCAAATACTCTTTCTCATGAACACAAATAGTGTATTTATTGCATATTTTGAAAAAGATTTTCATGAAATACACGCACCCCTACACCGAAACTTTGTTTGTCCCCAAGCAAATAACAATGTAAGAGTGTAATATGAAAGAAAGAATATAATGACAAATGCTACATCCCCAAATCTATGGTTTGCTTACTCTACAACGCATGTTGATCAGGTATAAAGGGAAATGTAGTAAGGAAAGATATCACCTGATGTGAAGCATTTTTATGTTGATGTCAAAGCCTTTCTACTAATTTTTGCCAAAAGATGTATCATTCTGCAATTAAAGATTAGTAGACACAGCATTTTACAGATTATCATCAACACAGCAAAAATAAAAGTTAGCTATACTAAAAATAAAAATAGTCAAACAAATATATAGGGGAGAAATCACAAAGAAATATGGTCACAGAAAATAACTAATATATTAAGCAAATAATTTTACTACCCAGACCATTTAACCTCTTTTCTAGGGTTCAAGAGTTACCTATAAATACATAAACAAAGTAAATACATAGGACTAAGGAAATCATAAAATCACACAGACAAAGGAAAATAAACACACATAAGCATTTTAAAAATCTAGGTTGCCTCCTAGTAGCGCTAAGTTTAACGTCTTCAGCCAGACAGTTGTGCTGAGTTGTAATGCCTTTAGCTTGGCAGAATCTCATTTATGGAATGCATGCAAGGTCCTGAAGTTCTACGGATTCAACTTCATGAGGAACCATATTTGGATTGAATGCATGTTTCAATCTTTGTCCATTGACTGTGATGACATGCCCATCTGTGGGATTTTTAATTAAGATAACTCCATAAGGATATACGTTAACCACTTCATAAGGACCATCCCATCTTGTTCTTAACTTTCCTGGGAAGAACTTCAATTTGGAGTTAAACAACCAAACTTTATCAGAAGGAGAGAAAGTTTTTTTTAAAATAGATCTATCATGAATCCTCTTCATTCTCTCTTTGTAGAGCTTGGCATTCTCATAAGCTTTGAAACGAAGCTCTTCCAGTTCACTCAACACCAACTTCCTACCTTCACCTGCCTGTTGTAAGTCAAAGTTCAGGGCCTTAATAGCCCAATAGGCTTTATGCTCTAATTCAACAGGAAGGTGGCAAGCTTTACCGTATACTAATCTATACGGGGACATACTGATGGGAGTTTTAAAAGCAGTACGGTAGGTCCATAATGCGTCATGCATATGACTTGACCAATTTTTGCGATCGAGCCTAACCGTTTTCTAAAGAATTGACTTAATCTCCCTATTTGATACCTCTACTTGCCCACTTGTTTGTGGGTGGTAAGGCATTGCTATCTTGTGGTGGACAGAGTATTTTCTCAATAAGGCTTCTAGTGTCCTGTGGTAGAAATGTTGTCCTCCGTCACTTATAAGCACACGTGGCACCCCGAATCGAGAAAAGATATTATGTTTAATGAACTTGACCATAACTTTGTGGTCATTGGTTCAGGTTGCTACTGCTTCTATCCACTTGGACATATACTCCACACCAACAATAATATAAGAATAGCCTAAGGAAGGAGGGAAGGGACCCATGAAATCTATACCCCACACATCAAATATTTCACAAATGAGGATGGGTGTAAGGGGCATCATGTCCCTTCTTGAAATAGAGCCAGCTTGTTGACATTGTGGGCAATTTTTACACATTTGCTGGGCATCTTTGAAAAGAGTGGGCTAGAAGAACCCACTTTGAAGGACTTTTGCAGTCATCCTTTTTCCTCCAAAATGTCCACCACATGCTTTAGAGTGGCAGAATTGGAGTATACTATCAAATTCTTCCTTAAGTACACATCTCTTAATGACTTGATTGGCACAAATCTTGAAAAGATAGGGATCTTCCCAGATAAAGTACTTGACTTGTGCCCTGAACCGTTCCTTTTCTCTTTTACCCCAGTGAGTTGGAAACTCTTGGGCAGCCAAATAATTGACAAAGTGGGCATACCACGGGGTTTTATGTGAGATGGCAAAAAGTTGTTCATCAGGGAACGTGTCTTTGAAAGGCAAAGAGTCAATAGGAGAATCACGTATAAGACGTGATAGATGATCGATGACAGAATTCTCGCTTCCTTTCTTGTCCTTGATCTCAAGGTCAAACTCTTGAAGGAGTAATAGCCAACGGATTAGACGGGGCTTTGTATCATTTTTGGTTAGTAAATACCACAAAGTTGCGTGGTCCGTGTATACTATTGCTTTGGATCCTAGGATGTAAGATCTGAATTTGTCCAATGAGAAGACTACAGCCATCAATTCCTTTTCAGTGGTTGTATAGTTCTTTTGTGCATCGTCCAAGGTTTTGCTGGCATAATATATCACGATATGCAGTTTATCCCTACGCTGTCCTAATACAGCTCACACTGCATAGTCAGATGCATCACACATTATCTCAAATGGGAGACTGTAGTCAGGAGGTTGGATGATAGGAGCAGAGGATAGTAAGGATTTAAGTTTCTCAAAAGCTTCTGAGCTCTTGTCATCAAATTTGAACTCAGTATCATTTGCTAGAAGACTAGAGAGTGGTCGGGCTATATGGCTGAAATCCTTGATGAAACGTCGATAAAAACTGGCGTGACCAAGGAATGGTCGGATATCACGCAACATCTTGGGTGTATGCAGCTTTTCTATTAGCTCGACTTTGGCTGGGTCCATATGGATTCCATCCTGTGTAACAACATGACCCAGAACTATACCTTGCCTAACCATAAAGTGGCTCTTTTCCCAACTTAGAACCAAATTTGTTTCAACGCATCGGTCTAACACTAGAGAAAGGTGTGTGAGGCACTCGTCGAAGGTAGTTCCAAATACTGAGAAGTCATCCATAAAGACTTCCATGAACTTTTCGATCATGTATGAGAAAAGAGCCATCACACATGTTTGAAACATCGCAGGAGCATTGCAAAGACCGAAAGGCATGCGTCGGAACGCAAAGGTCCCATAAGGGCATGTGAATGTAGTCTTTTCCTGATCTTCAGGAAAGACTGGGATTTGGTTATATTCCGACTACCCATCCAGAAAGCAGTTTAGCCTTGTTTGGCTATTCTATCTAGGACTTAGTCAAGAAAGGGTAAATGGAAGTGGTCTTTCCTTGTTTTGGAATTGAGCTTTCTATAGTCAATGCATACATGCCACCCTGTTGTGGTGCGTGTAGAAATTAGCTCACCTTTATCATTCGAAACCACGGTAATCCTAGATTTCTTCGGTACCACTTGTACCGGACTTACCCATGGACTATTAGAAATTGGGTATATAATACCTGCATCAAGCAACTTAATGATCTCCTTGTGGACGACATCACCCATCTTTGGGTTTAGTCTTCTCTGAAATTCTTGAGAAGGAGTAACTCCTTCCTCGAGATGAATTTTGTGCATACACACAGAGGGATCAATGCCTTTCAAGTCAGAAATCGTCCAACCTATCGCCTGTTTATGGGTACTTAGGACTTTTAACAGTCTGTCTTCATGCTCGGGAGTCAAATCTGAGGCAATGATGACTGGAAGTGTCTCATCAGGTCCTAAGTAGGCATACTTAAGATGTTTGGGCAAGGTTTTGAGTTCCAAAACTGGTAAGGACTCAATTGTGGGACATTCTGAAACTTCAGGGAAATGAGTTGTTACTTGATCGTCCTTATTTGGATCAACAACAATGGAAGCAGAGGTGACCATTTCAGGAGAAATGTCGCATTCATACAAAAGTCGTTCTAACTCAGCTATTTCTTGATTAGGAGTTAGAATCAATTGGGCAAACTCATCTATACATGAGTCAATGGTATCAACATGGAAGCATTCTTCTTCCTCATCTTGATTCAATTTGTTGGCTGCATCAGCAACCCTTAGCTTAGTTCTCATGTTCCCAAATGTTAGTTCTATCATACCCGTCCTACAATAAATAACAGCATCAGTTGTTGCTAGGAATGGTCTGCCTAGTAAAATGGGAGTGATATTTTTGTTATCAGGGCCTAAGTCCATATCTAACACAATGAAGTCCACTGGGAATAAGAATTCTCCTACTCTAATGATCACATCTTCTACAACACCTCGAGGTCGTCGCTCAGATCTATCTGCCAATTGGAGGGTCACATTAGTCGGTGTTAACACTCCAAGACCTAACCTTTGGTAGACTATGTGAGGGATGAGGTTAACACTAGATCCTAAGTCTAGCAAGGCGCTTTCTATGCGTTGGTCATTAATTAAGAATAGAATGGTGAAAGTTCCTGGGTCACTGCACTTCTGAGGCAGTCCTCTAGTGCAGATATTGCTAACCTTTTCAGTAAGACTGACCTTCTTAGGAATGGAGTTGGTCCGTCTCTTTTTCACACATAAATCCTTCAGAAATTTGGCATAGGCTGGAATCTGTTGTATTACCTCAACTAATGGAAAATTGATCTTAATATCTTTCAGATGCTCTAAGACCTTGAGTTGTTTAAGATCATCAGTTGGTTTTGGACGGGACAGAGCTATGGGAAAAGGTGCTCGTGAGGATGGTTCAACTATAGGCTCCACCGTTAGGTTTTTATTCCTACGGCAATCTTGAACATCTTTGCTTAAAACCTCAATCTCAGATTCCTCTAATTCCTCAATTTCTTCTGGAACATCCCTAACCTTTACTCTAACCTGGTTATCAATGGTTTTCCCACTCCTAAAGGTAACTACAGCCTTAGCATGTTCTTGTACTGTCTCAATTTGGATAGTACTACACTGTCCTCATGGATTTACCACGGTCTGAGATGGAAGCTTACCCTCGTCTCTCTTACTTAAAGTTTGGGCCATCTGCCCGATGTGTCCTTCAAGTTTAGCAATAGACTGTTGCTAAACTTGGAACATTTGCATAAGTTTGTCAAATTTGTCATCAGATGATGACTATGCAAGAAGAAGAGCTGGGACATTGTTCCGTTGTGTTCTGAACAGATTGTCCTATTGGACTGGATAGTAACCAAGAGGGTTATTATTTTGTGGCCTCTGATATTGCTGTTGAGGGAATCGATTGTCAACATTTCTTTGTTGACTTTGTTGATGAGGCTCATAGTTTCCTTGTCTTTTTTGATATTGATGTTAAGGAAACTGAGTCTCTTGATTCCCTTGTCGCCATGAAAATGCGGGATTGTCTCGCCAGCCTGAATTATATGTGTTAGAATACATATTGTAATTCCTTGTATATCCTTGGGCGGCACAGATTTGTTCTTGCATGAATTCAGGAAATTGTGAACCGATTGGACAGTCTAGAGTAGAGTGATCTACTACAGAACATACGGTACAAACTTTCGTGATCTGAGGAGCTGAAGAAGAAGAAGACCCTAAAGAGATGAATTTTACTAGTTGATGAGCTAGGGCATCTACTTTGTCAGTCAATTGGGAATTAGAACTAGATTTAACTTCAAACAATGCCCTCTTTTGGGGATTTTGGGTGCTCTTACTCTCTCTGTCATCAGTAGTGTTTTGGAGAGAGTCTTCAACAATATTTTCTATTCTTCTCCAAGCTTCGTCTGTTGTAAGGTTATAGAAACCTCCATTGCTCATTGCATTAACTATCATCTTATTATGAGGGGTAAGACCCTTGAAGAAATAATGCAAGGGTTTGGGACGATCAAACCCATGATGAGGACACTAATTCTTAAGATCGTTAAACTTTTCCCACGATTCATGAAACAACTCTAAGTCTGATTGTGTGAATGTCATGGTGCTTGTTCGCAGAGTAATAGTCTTAGCCATTGGGAAGAACCTATGTAAAAATTTTTGAATAAGTTCTCCCCAAGAAGTGATCACTCCTGCGTCTAGATGATTTAGCCACTGTTTGGCTTTATCTTTCAATGAAAAGGGAAACAGACGCATGTGAATATTTTCACGGCTCACATTAGGAATGTGAAGCATTGTGCATGCTTCAATGAATTGCACGATGTGAGCGTGAGGATTTTCATTGCTTTTTCCATAGAATGAAGGAAGCATTGAAATAGTCCCTGTTTTGAGCTCAAAATTTATATTGCCAAGAGCCGGTGGGGCTATGGAAAATTCAGGGTCAAAATCACCTGGTGAAAAATGTTGACGTAAAGTCATCGGTTGGTTCACAAGTTGATTTACAGGTTGAGCAATAGGAAGAGGCGGGATATTTACTTCTTGATCCGCCATTGGGAATTTTAACTTCCTACGCAAATTTTTCTCGAGCTCAGGATCAAACGGGGCGAGTTCTAGATCCAAATAATGACGCCCGTGCATACAACGACTTTTAAACTTTAAATACGAAATAATTACAAGATTAAAAATACTAATATACTTTACAAGCAGTAATAGATAAAAGATCAGATGAATTATAAAAATGACTCATTTTTCAATCAATCAAAATTTTCAATTTTTAAAATTTTTTTTTTAAATAAAAATAATTTTTTTGTTTTTTTATTTTTTTTTTATTTTATTATTTTTTATTTTTATTTTTATTTTATTATTATTATTTAAAAAAATAGATAAAATAAACACTTTAAACAAGTTTACAAATACTATTATCAATAACTAAACTATACCGTGCTTCCCCAGCAACGGCGCCAAAAACATGATGCGATCGGGTTGTGCGTTAAAATGTGCGCAAAATAACCAAGTTAAAATACCCGCCAGTGCACGAATCTTTGTAATGTAGTGTGTTCTATGTGCGGAATCGTACCACAAGGAAGCTCGCTAGTTTAAGTTAGTGAAGTAGTGTGAAAGTGTTAAAGCGCTTAAGTGGCAAATCGCAAGGTGAGTTTGAGTAACGTGCGAGAAATGTAAACTAAATTAAACTAACTAAATTATCTAAGTTATACTAAGTATTAATGGAATACGAGATGTGGTGATCTAGGGGTTTGAACATGTAAATGAGTCAATTAATATAGGTTTGATATCTAGTTTATCTAATTCTGCAAGGGCTTAAGCTACAAGCGTACACCCGGTTAAGCTAAAAGCTATAGACCTAGTTAATCTACTTAGCTTATTTAAACCAAGTACAACGAGACAAACTAAACTAATGAATTAACCTTACAGATAGAAACTATGGTACAACCTATAGTTTCATGGAGTCTATGGTACAACCTATAGATTCATGATTAAAACAATTATATGGCACTGAAGTAACGCATTCATAATATTAACTACAAGTATAATATTTATGAAGCGAAAGTAAAGCAATCATAACGTCTACTTAAAAGCATTACGTATGAAATACTGAATTAAAACAAGCCATACATTGCAATATGAATTGAATAAACTATATCTGAGACCATATATTAAAATACTATCATTTACAATATTCACCCCTAGATATCAATCTACTCAAACATAAATGAATACGAGTTATGTAAATAAAAGAGAGTCAAGAAAGGCTCCCCCATATTGATGAACGCGTATTTCTGATTCCCGAAATTTGAGTAGAGGTCCGATGCAAAATAGTTATTCGGGCAGAGCTAATTTTCCCCGAATAAGAACTATTAGAGATGAGTTTCTCCCGAATAAGAGCTTTCCTATTAAAAGCTATTCGGGCAGAACCTCCTCTGGATAATAACTACTTGGGTCGGACTTCCCCCTAAAAGTAGCTATTCGGGCAAAATTTCCCCGAATAAAAGCTACCTAGGCGGGACTTCCCCCGTATTCTACTACTACTTAATTAACTAAAACTAAAATTTTAAAACTAAATAGAATTAACTTGGAATTATATCAAAAATATGGATAATACTCCAAAATTAACTGAAGAATTCTCAAAGGGTTGAAGCTCTATTTATAGGCAAAATTCTGAAATAGTTGACTTTTTTTTGTTTGTTGACTTTGACCAAATTATTGACCGCAGTATTTTTGGGCGTTTTTCACTATTTTGACCCTCCAAACGATGGAATTTGGCTAAAATCACGCCGCGCGCAGGGCCAAAGTCTTGTGTTTTGCTCAGAATGTTATTTTTACCCGAAAAACTGATATGATTTGCCAAAAACGGACATGAGTTACTATTTGAGATCATCTGGGTCAATGTTTCGAGTCCGATTTCGTGCTAGTTTCAGCCAAGTTTCTTTTCTATGAGCTTCATTCTTCAACCGCTTCTCATGCTTTCCCATTCTTACTTATTGACTTGCAATTTGGATCATTTCGGGCCTGATTCTTCACTTTTCAGTATTTTCCTACATTGCATCGAAAGTATCAAAGTGTTGTATTTATTCCAGAGTTAAGATGCAAATGCAGTACAAATGCCATGGTTTGAGTACTGCAAATACAGTCACATCAGCGCCCATGCAGCACTACGGTGCGTGCATGTGGCGCGCATGCCCCATAACGGTGTACGCATGGGGTTCCCATATCGCACGATGGTATGCGCATGGGGTGCCCATGTTGCACGATGGTGCGCGCATGTCGCGCACCATGCCGCACGATAGTGCGCTTATGGGGCGCGCATGCCGCACAACGATGAACGCATGTGACGCCCATGCCGCACGGTGGTGCACGCATGGGACGCGCATTCTGCACGATGGTGTGCGCATGGGCCGCGATGCTGCACGCATGTGGCTTGTTTTCCGCATGAAGGTTCGCACGTGGGTCCTGTAGGCCGCATGACGGTGCGCACATGGGGGGCTGTTGGGGACACGAGTTTGGGGCACTATGAGGCACTATGGTGGTACGCTTGGGGGACGCTTGGGGGATGTGAGGGACGGCTTGGGCACTACTTGAGGATGTATTGAGGGTCATTCGGAATGTATTATCATACAAATGTGGACATTTTTGTGCTTTTACAACTATTTTTCGAGTCCATGAATTATTCTTAACAATGTCCCTTGCCCGACGAACATTTCGTCACACTAGAGAGGCGAATTAGATTAATCAGGTTCCGAATCCATCCAAAAAAAATTTTCCACGCCAAATATCATCTAAACAAATTAATTTATGAATTAATATAAAATTTTCAGAATTTTCTAGTATTTTATCTTATTTTTCTATATTTTTCATAATTATTAAATATTAAAAATTATTTTTTTGAAAAAAAAAATCTTGAAACATTTGGATATTGTATCCTAATCTAAAAAAATTAAATTTTGAATTAATATAAATTTTCTAGAATTTTCTACTATTTTTCTGATTTTTTCCTATTTTTGGCAATTATTAAATATTAAAAAAATTTGTTTCAAAAAAAATAATCTTGAAGAATTTAGGTATCATATGCTATCAATTAGAAGCAAGTTGGGTATGAAAATCATGCCAAATGGGGCCTTGTATACTGTAAAACACCCATTATGAATCTCTGGCAAAATGTACGCTACTGTTGTCACTTGAGTTTTTGCATCTAAATGTACTATAGGGGGTATATGGTGTCAAGCCCCCTGGTCAAGGTCCATGTTGGGGGACGTTGTGGGTACTTCGTGGCACATTGTGGGCTATATCGTGGGCTATATTGTGGGCGGGAATGCCTGCCAAGTGAATCACGCTAAGGTATTGTATTGCATACCCTTACGTTGGGGCCGTGCCACCCCCGCCCCGCGTCCCTTGGCATGTCTCTCGGAGTGGCACCAGGATGGCTAATGAGGAACGTGGTGGCTTCCCTAGCCTCTAATTATCCATCTTGGTGCCGCAGCACCGTCGACGTCATTTGGATAGCTAATGAGGGGGCGAGTGGTTGCCCAAGCACAAAACTAGCTATCCTTGTGCCACCAGCTAGGCATACATGGGGGAACATTCTCGTCCCCTAACGCGTCATTGGGCTTGTGCGATGCGCGAATCGCCTAGCACACGATGCTATGGTTGTTGCCGA
>CM075776.1:35068356-35085856 GCA_037974665.1 Ehretia macrophylla
GCTCGCGTGCGAGTTCTATCGGGTAAAGCCAATGATTAGAGGCATTAGGGGCGCAACGTCCTCGACCTATTCTCATACTTTAAATAGGTAGGACGGCGCGGCTGCTTCGTTGAGCCGTGACACGGAATCAAAAGCTCCAAGTGGGCCATTTTTGATAAGCATAACTGGCGATGCAGGATAAACCGGAAGCCGGGTTACGGTGCCTAACTACACGCTAACCTAGATCTCACAAAAGGTGTTGGTCGATTAAGATAGCAGGATGGTAGTCATGGAAGTCAAAATCCGCTAAGGAGTGTGTAACAACTCACTTGCTGAATCAACTAGCCCCAAAAATAGATGGCGCTTAAGCACGCGACCTATACCTGGCCATCGGGGCAAGTGCCAGGCCCTGATGAGTATGAGGGCGCGGCTGTCACCGCAAATCCCAGGGTGCTAGCATGGGCAAAGCGGCCGTCAGTGCAGATCTTGGTGGTAGTAGCAAATATTCAAATGAGAACTTTGAAGGACGAAGAGGGGAAAGGTTCCATGTGAACGACACTTGCACATGGGTTAGTCAATCCTAAGGGTCGGGGCAAGCCCGACAGATAGCATGTTCCGTGTGTGCACCGAAAGGGAATCGGGTTAAAATTCTTGAACTGGGACGTGGCGGTTGACAACAACGTTAGGGAGTCCGAAGACGTTGGCGGGGGCCTTGGGAAGAGTTATCTTTTTTGTTTAATAGCCTGCCCAACCTGGAAACGACTCAGCCGGAGGTAGGGTCCAGCGGTTAGAAGAGCACCGCACGTTGCGCGGTGTCCGGTGCTTCCCCGACAGCCCTTGAAAATCAAGAGGACCGAGTGCCGTCCACGCTTGGTCGTACTCATAACCACATCAGGTCTCCAAGGTGAACAACCTCTGGTTGATGGAACAATGTAGGCAAGGGAAGTCGGAAAAATAGATTCGTAACTTCGGGAAAAGGATTGGCTCTGAGGGCTGGGCATGAGGGTCCCAGTCCCGAACCCGTCGGCTGTCGGTGGACTGCTCAAGCTGCTCCCGCGGCGAGAGCGGGTCACCGCGTGCCGACCGGGGGACGGACTGGGAACGGCTCTGTGAGGCCTGACCTCGAATTTCATGCGTTATCTCATTTTATGTGCCCTAACCTTGAACTACGTGCCTTAACCTAGGTTTAATAGTCATGTCTTGATTTACGTGCCTTGCATTGATTTATGTGCATTCATTTAGGGTTGCGTGCATTTACTTGGAATACGTGCATTTATCTCGTTGTTCATGCCTTACCTCATAGTGTGTGTCCTAGATCTAGGAAAGCATGCTTGCACGCTAATCAATAAAGAATCCTACACAAAGCACTAGACCATAAAATAATCCTACAAACTCCACTAGCAATATTTTAATCCTAAGTCAATTCACTAAAAGACAAAAGCACTAAACACTAAACATTCTTTATTCTATTTCTAAAACCTATGCACCTCAAATAATACACTTAATCTACACTAAATTAAGCTCAAAACAAAAAAAAAAATTCAGAATTCTAGCATACCATGGCCGGCCACCAAGGCCTTTTGACAAGCCTTGCACAAGTTCAAAAAAATATCCTAGACAACCTATGACACACACAAAACACAATGCATAAACTAATGCCCTTACACCCTATCTCAAGCACCCTTTCTCGGCCTATTCACCCAAGGCATGCTTACAATTCAAAAATTGCTCAAAAGACAAAATAATTTCAGCTTTGCAAGTCCTAGGGCCAACACATACACACAAACATTTCATTCTTCACTCGAAACTCTCTCATCTCCTCTCACTCTTGGCTATGGCTACTCCTTGGGTTTCCATGGCTCAACCTCACTTCTAAGACTCCTAGCAAGCTCTCAAGAACACTTAAGGTTCGGCCATAGCAAGAAATAGCAAGCAACAAGCAAGAAAATCTCACACAAGCTCTCAAACCTCTCATTTTCAGCCATAGGTAATTCTAAGAGTTTTCTTCCATTTCTTTTTGTTCTAATCACATGCACACACTAAGTATATGCTAAATAAGCTAATATTTAAAGAAAAACCAGCCACCACTTGGCCAAAGGAAGGAAAGAGGACCTTTTGTGCGTTTTCAAGTGCATTCTACCATTTTCATCCAACAAGTTGCTAAGGTGAGGGTTAAACTCTTTTAAATGCTTTCAAAACTCACAAGCATGCTCTCATATTGCTATATTTACCTCTGTAGTTATTGTATATGTGTGTATATGAGCCTATCTACTCATTCATGGCTTGATTTTGGCTAGAATCTTAGAGATATGCAAACTCGTTTTTCTGGCAGATTACTGATCTTGTAGAACAAAGTGCTTTTGACCTCGTAAACGTTGATAAAAATGCATGAAAATTGGTAGGTCACTATATTTTTCGGTTCTGAACATTTTGGACAGAAATAGGATAAAGCTAATTCTGAATTGAAGACCCTCAAAAATGGAAAAAATTGTAATGTGTCTAAAACTGGACAGTTTTGCTTAGTCTCACAGTTTTGGCCATAACTCCTAAGTCCGAGCTCCAAATGCAGCGAGGTTTGATCCTAGATTTAAACCACTCATTAAGCTTCAAATTGAAATTTGGTTCACTGAAATTGGAGACTATTTTCTTGGCTAATAGAATGTGGAAAAGCAGACCATTGCAGTAAGGTTTTTGCTTAGTAATATGCTTTGAATCATGTTGTAACCTTGCTTGAGGTATTGAATGCTTGGAATTGTGGCACTTAGAAGTTGTGTGGGCTGTTGTGGTTGGTTGAGGTTGCTTAATTTGGTTGATGCATGGCTTGGGTTCATTAATTGATTAATGGTTTTCTTAATCGCATGTGTAAGCACAGAATTGAGGCCCTATCGCTTATGACTACTTGCTAAGAGATGATCCTATGGTTAAATGTATTCAATTGTGTGGTTAATAGGCTGCCTGTAATTGTCCTTATAGCTCTAAATATGATTCCTGATGATTGCATGTTGATAAGTGAACTATTCTTGCACCCAGTTTTGTGTAAGCGTCATAGCATGCTTGTATGATATGAACATTTGACATGTGAACCCAGTTATAGAACTTGTTTTAGAGGAGTTACTTGGCTAATTTATATACTTCTAAGTGTTTTACAAAGTGAATCTATATATCAAAGCATGCCTCGGATGTTTACTTGTCAAAATGTGATCTTATATTGCTCGAAGGCAACTTACTTTGTTGACCTCCTAATGTGAAATGTTAAATGGTACAATTGTGCATTGCATACAAGGTTTTTCATGTATGGTAGCGTTTCACGAACGCCGAAGGCAACCTACTTTCATTGTGGCATGGTAGCGTTTCACGAACGCCGGGTGCCATAGGGCTTGCCGGTGCTCCCGTGACTACCATGGTCCAATTCCCTATCTCGCTTGGCATTCCACCATCGGAGAGTTGGGTCATAGGATTTCGGGGTACATCCGGAGTACACCCATTTGGAGTGATAAGTGGATGATTGAACTCGGCCGCAACAATTGTTATCGAAAATGAACTTGAGAGCGAAAAGCTCATCGTATCCTTGAAATGATTGGTAATTTTATCTATTGTTCAATTTGATTCTTATACTTTGCGTACATTATTATTTGTATTATGTGAAATGTTTTCAAAAAGGGTTTTTCATAAGGTTAACCGAAAAAGAGTTTCAAAACGTTATCTCTCGTTCCCCCTCGCTGAGTTCATAAGGACTCACCCTCTTTTTTCATCACAGGTGAAGAAGATATGGAACAGGTACCCAAGGAGAGCGTGCCTATTGATGACTCCTTGGAGTGATTGCATGCCTTATGTGCCTTGCTTGACTGTGGCTGTTTTGTGAATGTTATGTTTGTTTTGAAGACTATTTCTTATTTTGTTGTTGTTGTAAAGGACCCTCGTTGTAATTTGTGGTCTAATTTTGGCTTGTACTGATTATAACTAGGCGAACACGCTATTTTAGTGGTTTGCTATCACTATTTTGATTTAGTAACTATCATAGGCAACTAAAGCATTAGGTGAACGAACAAATAAAATGAACATATCTAATCTTAACCAGGTACTTATTCATAGGCTAAAGGATAACAGGTACTCGCGTAAAAGGACTTGACAAATAAACTGAACATAGTTATCTTGTTAGGCTTATTAACCAAATAAGACTTTCGAGTTAGATCAATAAGCATATCGGTTAATGATAAAATAGGAATCTTAGTTGGAATCGAAGTGATGATTGAAAGTTTTGAGGCATTTAGAAAATTAGGTCAAACCAAAGGTCTTACTAACAGCCGTTATGTCACGCCCCAACCCGACCTATAGAGGCTAGACTAGGGTGTGATCTAATCATTTACACCATTTCACATATTTAACCGTTGTTATGATTTTACACTTAACGTTAGCCTAGAACTCCAAAAGATATTCTGAAAATCCGGCAGCAGAACGGCTATATTTAGGACCTTTTGGTTTGACCTAATTTCCAAATGCCTCAATTATTCCAATCATTGCTCCAATTCCATTGAGGACTCCTATTTGGTCATCAACCGATATGCCTGCTAGTCTATCTCGAAAGTCTTGTTTGATTAATAAGCCAAGCACGATGACTATATCCCGTTTACTTGTCAATTCCTATGGCGCAAGTACCTGCTGATCTTTAGCTTACTATTGAGCACCTAGGTGAAATCAGATAGAGTTACATCATTTGATTCTTCACCTAGTGATTGAGTTGCCTATGATAGTTACTAAATCAAAATAGTGATAGCAAACCACAAGATAGAGTGTTCGTCTAGTTAAAATCAGTACAAGCCAAAATTAGACCCCAAATTACAACGGGGGTCATTTACAACAACAACAATATAAGTAGTCTTCGAAGCAAGCATAACATTCACAAAATAGCCACAGTCAGGCAAGGCACATAAGGCATGCAATCATTCCAAGGAATCATCAACAAACACATTTTCCTTGGGTACTGTCACGCCCCGACCCAACCCCCAAGCTAAAGGTTAAGTCCGGACCCGACACACGGACAGAGTCTCCCCTGTACCGTGGACATTCCAAAAACCTGTAAACACTTAAACAAAGTCCCAACAATACAATACAAGCTTTTCTTAATTAAACAACAAAGCTATAAGGCCATCCGAGCCTTATGGTACACAATAGCTCCAAACACACAAGCATGCGAGAACTTGTTGTCAGCATAGTTTTATAATCATAACATTCTAGGAAAATCAATAAAACAACTTAAAGGATAATGCATTCTACATTAACCATCCACTCCCAAGCATGCAAGGAAATAAAGGCAATAATAAAAGTTATTACAAGACATGGCTTCCAATTCTACACCACAATCTACTATCCTTCAATTTGCACAACAAACATATACATAGCCCTTAGGCCACAAAATAGTACATAAAACAATTAGTTGAACTTTCCACATAGCAGCAAATTCATTAACCACCTCAAGCTATCAGGCACAGCGACTAAGGTAAAGGCTCAATCTGAACTTCTTCTTCCTCAACTAACTCAACAAGCTGGGGATCACCCACAGCGTCTCCTGAAACAGATATCGAGGTATGAGCAACCACTGTTGCCCAGTGAGGGATATAGTCCCGGGGCGTGCAATGCAACAGATAATACAATTATACAATAATAGCACTTAACAATTAAAGAAACAATGATAACTTAAATAACCACACATTTAAAAGGATACGTTTCACACAATTCCCTATACACCAATCTTCACTGATCTTCATTCACGATCCACGAACCACGAGCACGATCACGATAAGCCGGCATAATCCCCAAACACTCTAGTGGGTGTACTCCGGATGTACCCCGATAATCCTACGACCCAACATCCCCTGGCAATCTCCGGACCAGGCGAATGAGGGACTAGGGCACGGAGTTTGAATATCCACCGGCAAGCCCTCTACCGCCCAGCCGATATTCAACACATCCGCCCCTGACACTATGGTTGCGCAACCACTATGCAATGCACTTAACGATGGCAAGTTAATAGCAATAATATAAGCATTAACACATATGAGGATCAACAAAGTAGGTTGACCTCGATGCAATTAGAATAGAACAATTATATAAGCAAATATGCAGTTTTACAAAGAGACATTAGCAAGATAAGTTTAGAATCATACCAAAAGCTCCAAATCAACTTAAAATCACTTATAAAAACTCAAGAAGTCATGACATGGGTTTAGAAGTGTGAGACAACCTAAATTGCACCTAAACCCCTTTGTTTTTCGAACTATTTCTCTTCCAAACCAAGGTTAATGATTCCATTTTCAAAGGAAACTCTCCCAACCTTCTAACTAACCCTCAAGGTACCCTCTTAACCCTCTAACTCATTCAAATGCCCGCGATTACCCCGAAAGCCCCAAATTCCCTCTTATGGCTTTAAACTACACATACATTGTCTGGGCTTCAAACAAGGGATATCAAGGCATCTATAGCACCTAGGTAGCCTAAGGATACTAGAATTGAAGCCCGAATTCACCCGGATTCGCATTAACCCAGAAAGCTCCAAATTAAAGTCGGCTATTTTCCATTTTTAGGCGATTTAAGGGCAATGCAAGTGCACGGGGCTATTAGGTTATCTTCACTAGCACCTAAGGCATCTATTAGAAGCATTGAATCAAGCTAATTTGAGCAATTACGCAAAACCCTATAAAAAATGTCACTATTCACCCTAAAAATCAAACTAACGATTCTAACCGTTTAAATTGCGAAACGATGGCTCAAATATGTTCTCTAGCATTCATATACATGGTATAATAGCATAGATAACAACTACAATGGCATTTGATCACATTTTCAACAAATCAAGAAATTGACAACTATTTAGAAATGCAAAAACAAGCCGTGAAATCCCTCACCAATACGCGTAGGAGCCTCTAGGAAGCTTGCACACACCCTAATCTAGTTGCTCTAGGCTTGGAGTGGCTTGAATTGAAGAGTTGAAGATGAAAAATTCCTCCCAAGTGCAAAGAGGGGCTGTCGGGTTTGGGCTCCTGTTTTCAGCTTTTAATTTTTTTTTCTTTTGCATTTTGTGAGCTTAGGTGATATAAAAAAGAGGCTAAGTTGAGGTGGGGTCATTTGGGTGCTTAAATGATCTATTATAATGCGCGTTGCTAGCTCCAAAACGAGGCTAATGTATAAAACTTAGGCTAGCTAATTAAATCTATAAAGTTATTACGTAACACTATTCACTCAACTACAAAAATCATTTTCTAAACGAGCCCTCCTAACGCCTTTAGTTCAAATGCACATTTTTTCCCACTACTTTTACAATTAATATGATTTAATAAAAATGCTAATTAACTAATAGAAGGCAGTTTAAAAATGGAGTGAATAGTAGTCACAAAAGTCAGTTAGTAAGGCATAGAAGTAAATGCGCAAACAAGGGATACAACAGTAATTAAATGCATGGCTAAATCTCGGGCGTCACATCCTCTCCCCCTTAAACTAATTGCGTCCACGCAATTCTTACATGATTCGGCGAATAACTCTGGATACCGTTCCCGCATCTGATCCTCTCTTTCCCATGTCGCATCCTCTACTCCGTGATGATCCCACAGAACTTTAACCATCGGAATGCTTTTAGTCCTCAGCTCCTGAACTTTCTGATCAACAATTCGAAGGTGTTTCTCTGTGTAGTTCAAAGTTTCACTGATCTCTAGCGGTTCCGGCTCAAGTATGTGAGAGGGATCTGGCTGATACTTCCGAAGCATGGAAACATGGAATACGTCATGAATTCTGCCCAGACTGGGAGGTAAAGCTAGACGGTAAGCCAAATCACCAACTGTTTCAGTTATCTCAAATGGTCCCACATATCGAGGACTGAGTTTACCTCTTTTACCATGCCGAATCAAACCCTTGCGAGGAGAAATTTTCAGAAATACTCGATCCCCCACAGCAAATTTCAGATCACGACGTCGTCTATCTGCATAACTCTTTTGCCGGCTCTGTGCTGTAAGCATTCTTTTTCTGATAAGCTGCACATGATCAATCATTTTGTTCATTTCAGGTAAGAGAGTAGGGTCGATAGTCTTCATTTCACCAACATCATCCCAGTAGAGAGGAGACCGACATTTACGCCCATATAGTACCTCATAAGGTGCCATACCAATAGTAGCTTGATAACTATTGTTATAGGCGAATTCTGCGAGTGGCAAATACTTCTCCCAACTCTTACCGAAGTCCAGAATGCAAGCCCGTAACATATCCTCAAGGATTAAGATAGTTCTCTCGGATTGACCATCTGTCTGAGGATGATAAGCTGTACTGAAATTCAAATTCGTGCCCAAAGCTTTCTGAATCTTCTGCCAGAACTGAGATGTGAATCTGGGATCTCTATCTGACACGATACTCTTTGGAATTCCATGTAGTCGGACAACATTCTCAATATACAACTCTACCAGTTTATCAAGAGAATCAGACTTCTTTTTAGCAATAAAATGAGAAGTCTTGGTTAGTCTATCCACAATAACCCAAATTGAGTCATTACCCATCGAAGACCTCGGTAAATCAGAGATGAAATCCATGGTAATATGATCCCATTTCCAAACAGGAATAGCCAAAGGCTGCAACAACCCTGCAGGTCTCTGATGTTCTGCTTTAACTTTCTGACAAGTAAGACATCGGGCAACATAGTCAGCAATTTCTCTCTTCATATTATTCCACCAGAAATTCTGCTTCAAATCTCTATACATTATGGTACTGCCTGGATGGATAGTATATCTAGAATTGTGTGCCTCAGCAAGAATATCCTTTTTCAGAGTTGGATCATTTGGAATACAGATTCTACCTTTGAATTTGAGAATACCATCGTCGTGCAGTTTGAAATCCGACTCTCCCCCTTTAGAATTCTCTAAGACTTTCAATAATTGAAGATCAGCCTGTTGAGCTTCTCGAATCCTGGATAATAACAGAGATTGAATCTGCAAACTTGCAAATTGAATACCAGAATTTGAAGTACTAGGCTTCCATAAGCATAATTCTTCCATGAATTCCCAATTCTTGATAATCAAGCTAGCAATAGTAGTCTTTCGGCTCAAAGCATCAGCAACAATATTGGCCTTGCCCGGAAGATAGTTAATAGTGCAGTTATAGTCCTCAAGTAATTCCAGCCAACGCCTCTGCCTCATGTTCAACTCTTTCTGTGAAAACAGATATTTCAAGCTCTTATGATCTGTAAAGATTTCAAATTTGTTGCCCCAGAGATAATGACGCCATTTCTTTAACGCAAGAATGATAGCTGCAAGCTCAAGATCATGAGTCGGATAGTTGAGTTCATAAGGCTTCAGTTTCCTGGAAGCATAAGCAATAACCCGGCCATTCTGCATCAATACACAACCCAGACCTTCCTTCGAAGCATCACTATAGATCACCAGATTATCATAACCCTCAGGTAAAGCAAGAATAGGAGCTGTAGTCAATCTCTTCTTCAATTCCTGGAAGCTGGCCTCGCATTTATCATTCCAGTCAAATACTGTTTTCTTCTGAGTAAGCTGAGTTAAAGGCCCTGCAATCTTAGAGAAATCCTTGACAAACCTCCGATAATACCCAGCTAAACCAAGGAAGCTACGAATCTCTGTGACAGTTTCGGGTCGTTTCCAAGATAACACAACTTCAATCTTCGCTGGATCAACAGAAATACCATCCTGCGAGATAATATGGCCAAGAAAAGCAACTTGCTTAAGCTAGAATTCACATTTGCTAAACTTTGCAAATAACTGATGCTCCTGAAGAGTCTGCAACACAATTCTGAGATGCTGTTCATGTTCCACCTCAAATTTAGAATAGATAAGGATATCATCAATAAATATGACCACAAATTGGTCCAGATAAGGACGGAATACCCTCTGCATTAAGTCCATGAATGCGGCGGGAGCATTAGTAAGACCAAACGGCAAGACAACAAACTCATAATGGCCATATCGAGTTCTGAAAGCAGTTTTAGGAACATCATCTTTCTTAATCCTCAGTTGATAATAGCCCTGCCTCAGATCAAATTTAGAGAATACCCTGGCGCCTTGCAACTGATCAAATAACTCTTCGATTAAAGGCAAGGGATATTTATTTTTGATGGTTACCTGATTAAGACCCCGATAATCAATGCATAGGCGAAGAGATCCGTCTTTCTTTTTAACAAATAGGACTGGCGCACCCCAAGGCGAATAACTCGGCTGAATGAATCCCTTCTCAAGCAAGCCCTGTAATTGAACTTTCAATTCCTGCAACTCAGGTGGAGCCATTATGTACGGAGTCCTAGATATAGGTGAAGTCCCCGGCAATAAATCAATCATGAACTCTATCTTTCTATCAGGCGGTAACCCAGGTAATTCCTCAGGAAAGACCCCCGGAAACTCTCTCACGATAGGTACATCATTCAATTTCAATTGATCCCCAGGTTGATTAATCAAATATGCAAGATAAGCCTCACAACCCTTGCTCAATAATTTAGATGCCCTAATAGAAGAAATAATAGGAGTTCCCGTAGATTTTGTACTACCAACTATTTTAAGTATAGGCTGGTCAGGCATTTCTAGATACACAATCTTCTTTCTACAATCAAGCTGGGCATAATATTTACTTAACCAGTCCATCCCCAATATAATTTCAAAGTCATTGAAGGGTAGGATAATCAAATCAGCAGGAAAAACACGACCCTCAATAAATATACTACATGCTCTGCAAATAGATCTAGTAACAAACTTCGGACCCATAGGAGTATAAACCACAATCTCATGCAACAGTTTATCATGTTTCAATTTAGCATTTTGTGCACAAGTAGGAGTAATAAAAGAATGCGAAGCCCCGAAATCAATTAAAACCTTAACTGACTGATCATTAAGAAGAAAAATACCTTCTACCACAACAGTAGTGTCCGGAAGCTCCTCAGCATCCAAAGCAAATACACGAGCCTGACCTCGTGGTGGTGGTGCTGCAGCTGGTGCCCTGGTCTGAGAATTCTGAGCTGATGTCTGACCTCTAGGGTTCTTAAATTTCTGACAGTCTTTAACCCTGTGCTGATCACTGCCGCAACCTGTACACTTGTTATGTTTCTTCCAGCAAACATCCTCAGTGTGGCCCTGGCGCTGACAGAAGCTGCACTGCTGGTGACGTCTTGCAACAGTGCCTCCCGAAGGAGCTCTGTAAGTAGAGGTAGCTGAACTACCCTGCTGCGAGCGGGAAACTGCTGGACGGAACTGACTCTGAGTCTGACTCTGGACTGGTCGTGCTTGAGTCTGAGTAGGCCCTGTGTAACTCTGAGTCTGCCTCGGCTGTGAACTCTGCCCAACTGATACAGCCTGCCCCTGGTACCCTTGACTCTGAGACTGAAACCGTTTACTCGATTGACTGGTCTCGGCTAACACATCGGCCTTCCGTTTCTCATATCTCGAGGCAGCTCAGACTACTGCAGCATAGTTAGGAAAATCATTTGAAGACAAGTTCAGCATAATATCCCTCCTCAAACCCAGGATGAACCTCTGGATCTTCATGTCCTCCGGCTGAATCAAAGCTGGTGCATAATGGGAAAGCCGGGTAAAAGTAGCCTCGTATTGATCTACCGTCATACTTCCCTGCTTCAAGTTTATGAACTCAGTTTGTCGCCTCTCGCGGGCAACTACCGATATATACTTGTCTCGAAATTCTCGGACAAAGTCGGCCCACGAATGATGAACTCCCTCAGCTCCCCATTTATCACTGATGGTATTCCACCAATCTTCAGCATCACCCTCGAGAAAGAAAGTAGCATAAGTAATCTTCCTGTCATCATGGCACTCGAGTATTGCTGCCACTCTCTCAAACTTCCTTAGCCACATCTCAGCTTTCATATCGTCCGGCTCCCCAAAGAAAGTATAGGCCCCATGATGTATAAACCGATCATACAGATTCCCTCCGGTAGGACCACTACCTCCGGCTCTCGCAGCCTGATTACCTCCAACGACCCCTGGCTGACCCTGTTGTGTAACAAACTGGGCGATAGTGTTCATAGCTGTGGCCATCGTGGCCAAGATCTGTGCAGTGCTCGGTTCTTGAACCTGCGGTGCATTTTCGGCCACCTCAACTTCTTGCCCATGAACCCCCTCGGGTTCTCTACCAACATTCGGATTATCAGCACGACGGCGAGGCCCCATCTCGAATAGCTAGAATGCAAAGTGTTATGACAGGTATATATATGTATATATGCAATTTATAAGTAAACACAAAAAGAAAAGTCCAATTAGATTCACATAAAGTCAAGTACATAGAAGTTCAAATAAATATTCTACATTCTTGAAGTAAACATAAATCACTAGATCATACTTGACATTCTAGACTCTTGATATTCTATTTCCATGCTAGCATGTTCATTCCTTATTCAAATTTCACTTAGGCAAATCAAAATCAAAGACTCATGTATTCACAAAGTCACATAACAAATCTCTACCCATAGACCGAGAAATTTAACCCGGCTTCATGCAATCTATAGCTCTGATACCACTTAAATGTCACGCCCCGACCCAACCCCCAAGCTAAAGGTTAAGTCCGGACCCGACACACGGACAGAGTCTCCCCTGTACCGTGGACATTCCAAAAACCTGTAAACACTTAAACAAAGTCCCAACAATACAATACAAGCTTTTCTTAATTAAACAACAAAGCTATAAGGCCATCCGAGCCTTATGGTACACAATAGCTCCAAACACACAAGCATGCGAGAACTTGTTGTCAGCATAGTTTTATAATCATAACATTCTAGGAAAATCAATAAAACAACTTAAAGGATAATGCATTCTACATTAACCATCCACTCCCAAGCATGCAAGGAAATAAAGGCAAGAATAAAAGTTATTACAAGACATGGCTTCCAATTCTACACCACAATCTACTATCCTTCAATTTGCACAACAAACATATACATAGCCCTTAGGCCACAAAATAGTACATAAAACAATTAGTTGAACTTTCCACATAGCAGCAAATTCATTAACCACCTCAAGCTATCAGGCACAACGACTAAGGTAAAGGCTCAATCTGAACTTCTTCTTCCTCAACTAACTCAACAAGCTGGGGATCACCCACAGCGTCTCCTGAAACAGATATCGAGGTATGAGCAACCACTGTTGCCCAGTGAGGGATATAGTCCCGGGGCGTGCAATGCAACAGATAATACAATTGTACAATAATAGCACTTAACAATTAAAGAAACAATGATAACTTAAATAACCACACATTTAAAAGGATACGTTTCACACAATTCCCTATACACCAATCTTCACTGATCTTCATTCACGATCCACGAACCACGAGCACGATCACGATAAGCCGGCATAATCCCCAAACACTCCAGTGGGTGTACTCCGGATGTACCCCGATAATCCTACGACCCAACATCCCCTGGCAATCTCCGGACCAGGCGAATGAGGGACTAGGGCATGGAGTTTGAATATCCACCGGCAAGCCCTCTGCCGCCCAACCGATATTCAACATATCCGCCCCTGACACTATGGTTGCGCAACCACTATGCAATGCACTTAACGATGGCAAGTTAATAGCAATAATATAAGCATTAACACATATGAGGATCAACAAAGTAGGTTGACCTCGATGCAATTAGAATAGAATAATTATATAAGCAAATATGCAGTTTTACAAAGAGACATTAGCAAGATAAGTTTAGAATCATACCAAAAGCTCCAAATCAACTTAAAATCACTTATAAACACTCAATAAGTCATGACATGGGTTTAGAAGTGTCAGACAACCTAAATTGCACCTAAACCCCTTTGTTTTTCGAACTATTTCTCTTCCAAACCAAGGTTAATGATTCCATTTTCAAAGGAAACTCTCCCAACCTTCTAACTAACCCTCAAGGTACCCTCTTAACCCTCTAACTCATTCAAATGCCCGCGATTACCCCGAAAGCCCCAAATTCCCTCTTATGGCTTTAAACTACACATACATTGTCCGGGCTTCAAACAAGGGATATCAAGGCATCTATAGCACCTAGGTAGCCTAAGGATACTAGAATTGAAGCCCGAAATCACCCGGATTCGCATTAACCCCGAAAGCCCCAAATTAAAGTCGGCTATTTTCCATTTTTAGGTGATTTAAGGGCAATGCAAGTGCACGGGGCTATTAGGTTATCTTCACTAGCACCTAAGGCATCTATTAGAAGCATTGAATCAAGCTAATTCGAGCAATTACCCAAAACCCTAGAAAAAATGTCACTATTCACCCTAAAAATCAAACTAACGATTCTAACCGTTTAAATTGCGAAACGATGGCTCAAATATGTTCTCTAGCATTCATATACATGGTATAATAGCATAGATAACAACTACAATGGCATTTGATCACATTTTCAACAAATCAAGAAATTGACAACTATTTAGAAATGCAAAAACAAGCCGTGAAATCCCTCACCAATACGCGTAGGAGCCTCTAGAAAGCTTGCACACACCCTAATCTAGTTGCTCTAGGCTTGGAGTGGCTTGAATTGAAGAGTTGAAGATGAAAAATTCCTCCCAAGTGCAAAGAGGGGCTGTCGGGTTTGGGCTCCTGTTTTCAGCTTTTAATTTTTTTTTCTTTTGCATTTTGTGAGCTTAGGTGATATAAAAAAGAGGCTAAGTTGAGGTGGGGTCATTTGGGTGCTTAAATGATCTATTATAATGCGCGTTGCTAGCTCCAAAACGAGGCTAATGTATAAAACTTAGGCTAGCTAATTAAATCTATAAAGTTATTACGTAACACTATTCACTCAACTACAAAAATCATTTTCTAAACGAGCCCTCCTAACGCCTTTAGTTCAAATGCACATTTTTCCCACTACTTTTACAATTAATATGATTTAATAAAAATGCTAATTAACTAATAGAAGGCAGTTTAAAAACGGAGTGAATAGTAGTCACAAAAGTCAGTTAGTAAGGCACAGAAGTAAATGCGCAAACAAGGGATGCAACAGTAATTAAATGTATGGCTAAATCTCGGGCGTCACAGGTACCCGTTCCAGATCTTCTTCACATGTGATGATAAAAGAGAGTGAGTCCTTGTGAACTCAGTGAGGGGGAATGAGAGATATCGTTTTAAAACTCTTTTTCGATTAATCTTATGAAAATCCTTTTTGAAAGCATGACATATAACACAAGTAAGTTTATAACATAATATAAATGTAAATGAACACATTTACCCGTCTTTCCTCCCCGAGGTCCTCTAGAAACCAAGCGAGAGTACTTAATCACATAGTAAAAGGATACGGTGAGCTTTTGCTCTCAATTCATTTTCGATAACAGTTGTTGCAGCCGGCTTCAATCATCCACTTATTACTCCAATGGGTGTACTCCGGATGTACACCAAATCCTATGACCCAACTCTCCGAGGAAGTCTAGCCCCCAAGCGAGAGAGGGAATTGGACCATGGTAGTCACGCCAATAAACCGGCAAGCCCAATGCCGCCCGGAGTGACGCGAACGCTACCATGCCAAAATGAAAGGTTGCAACCTTGTATGCAATGCACAATTATAACATTTAACATATCACATTAGGAGGATAACAAAGTAGGTTGCCTCCGAGCAATTATAAGATCGCACATTGACAAGTAAACACACGAGGCATGCTTTAACATGTAATTTCACTTTGTAGAACACTTAGAGGTTTATGAACATTAAACATGCAGCCAAGTAACACATGTAAATCAAGTCATATAACTCATTCCGGGTTCATATATCAAGTGCTGAGATCATGCAAGCATGCAACGACACTTACACAAAACCGGGTACAAGAATAGTTCACTTATCAATATGCAATCATCCGGAATCATGTTTAGAGCTATAAGGACAAATACGGGCAGCCTATTAACAATCCTCAACATCAATTATAAGTCACATGAGTGTGGTTTAGGACTTGGGAATCTACGGGGCAATTAGGGCTTACAAGGCCGTGCTCGGGTGTTGGTTTCGTTTGCTAAGGACCACAAGTAACTCTTAAACCACTTCAAACATACTTAGCAATTATTTTTCAGCCTACTAACCACTCAATTGAACACATTTAATCATAGGATCATCACTTAGCAAGTTTTCATAAGCAATAGGGTCTCAATTGCGTGCTTACAAATACAATTAAGCAACAATTCGTCATGTTATTAAACGCAAGCCATGCATCAATTAATTAAGAATCCTCAACCAACCAAAACAGCTCACACAACTTCTAACTTCCACAATTCCAAGCATTCAACACCTTAAGTAAAGTTACAACATGATTCAAAGCATATTACTAAGCAAAAACCCTACTGCAATGGTCTGTTATTACAAATTAAATTAGCCAAGCAAATGATCTCCAATTTCAGTGAACCAAATGTAAAATTGAAGCTTAATGAGTTCTTTAAATCTAGGAACAAACCTCACTGCATTTGGAGTTCCTACTTAGGATTTATGGCCAAAACCGTAAGACTACGCAAAACTGTTCAGTTTTAGACACATTACGAATTTTGCCATTTTTGAGGGTTTTAAATTCAGAATTAGCCTTAGCCTATTTCTGACAAAAATGTTCAGAACTGCAAAATAGAGTTAAATACCAATTTTCATGCATTATTATCGACGTATACTAGCCCAAAATCACTTCGTTCCACAAGGTCAGTAATCTGCCAGAAAAATGTGTTTACATATCTTCAAGTTTCTAGCCATTATCAAGCCATGCATGAGTAGATAGGCTCATATACACACATATACAATAACTAAAGAGGTAAATATAGCCATATGAGAGCATGCATGTGAGTTTTGAAAGCTTTTAAAAGAGTTTAACCTTCACCTTAGCCTATTGATGGATGAAAATGCAAGATTGCCCTTTGAATTGTACAAATAGCCCTTTTCCTTGCTTTGGTAGAGTGATGGCTGGTTTTTCCTTAAATCCTAGCTTAGTTATCTTGTGTAGGAAGTGTGCATGTGTGTGAAACCAAAAGACAAGGAAGAAAACCATCAAAACTTACCTATGGCCGAAAATGATGAGTTTATGAGCTTGTATGAGATTTTCTTGCTATGTTGCTTGCTAGGGCCGAGCTTGGAGTGATCTTGAGAGTCCTTGAGAGCTTGTTAGAAGTCTTGGGAGTGAGCTTGAGCCTTGGAACTCAAAGGGCAGCCATGGCCGAGAATGAGAGAGAAAGAGAGAGTTTTGAGAGGAAAAAGAAATGTGAAGTGTTGTTAGAAATGGTTGCATGTATGGGTCGGCCTTGGGGCTTAGCAAAAGCTGAATTGTTTTGTTATTTTGAGCAATTTTTGAATTGTGAGGAGACATAAGGTGATTAGGCCGAGAAAGGCATGCTTGGGTATGGTGCATGGGTTTATTTTTTTATGCATTGTGTCTTGTGTGTGTTATAGGTTGTCTAGGAATATTTGAAATTATGCAAAGCTAGTCAAATTGCCTAGACATGGTTGGCCAAGGCATGCTAGAATTCTGAATTTTTGTTTTTTTTTAAAGCTTAATTTAGTGTAGATTAAGTGTAGTATTTGAGG
>CM075776.1:35088356-35090856 GCA_037974665.1 Ehretia macrophylla
CCTTAGCATTAACAGTGATGAAGGTTATGTTGCCCCTATCTTCGACACAGATGGGCACGTTGGTGAATGGTTATGGCACGGCAGCCTACTGTGTTACACGACAGAGCACGATTGGGCCTCGAATGGGGCACGTACTTGGGGCCTCAGATGAGCCACAACTTGGCACGCAGTTGGGGCATGGCTTGGCAAGCAGTGGGGTCACACAAGGGGCACGATGGAACAAGCAGTCGGAAGACGATGGGGCACGCGTATGGGGCGAGGTGATGCACCCCCATGTGCATTATGTACGCGCGGATGGGCAACCATGGGGCCAGGATTGGATGTGCATGGCCCGCAGATGGGCGACAATAGGGCGCACATACCACACGAAGGCGCGCGCATGGGGTGCGTATGCCGCACGATGGTATACGCATGTGGCCCGCATGCTGCATGAAAGTGTGCGCATGGGGCGCCCATGCCGCACGATGGTGCGCCCATCGAGCGCGCATGCCACATGAAGGTGCGTGCATAGGGCTCCCATGCCGCATGATGGTGCGCGTATCGTGCCGGCATGCGGCATGAAGGTGCATGCATAGGGCACCCGTGCCGCACAAGGTGCGCGCATGGGGCACCCATGCCGCACGAAGATACGCGCATGGTTCATCCATGCCGCACGATGGTGCACGCATGGTGCGCCAATGCCGTGAGATGGAGCGCGCATGGGGCGCACCTGCCGCACGATAGTGCGCTTATGGGTTGCACCTGTCACACAAAGGTGCGCGCATGGTGTGCCCATGCCACATGATGGTGTGCGCACGGGGCGCCCATGCCGCACGATGGTGCGAGCATAGGGCGCGCATGTCGCACACCATGTTGCACAACAGTGCATGCATGGGGCGCGCATGCCGCACAACGGTGCGCGCATGTGGCGCCCATACTGCACGGTGGTGCGCGCATAGGACACCCATGCCGTACGACCAGGCACGCACGCCGCATGACGGTGCGTGCATGGGCTGCGATGGTGCATACATAAGGCATGCTTACCGCATGAAGGTGCGTGCGTTGGTCCTACAAGCCGCACGATGGTGCGCACATGGGGGGCTATTGGGGCACAGGTTTAGGGCACTATAGGGGTACGATTGGGGGACGCTTGGGGGACGTGAGGGATGGCTTGGGCACTACTTGGGGACGTATTGTGGGTCATTCGGAATGTATTACCATACAAATGTGGACATGTTTATGCTTTTACAATTGTTTTTCGAGTCCATGAATTATTCTTAACAAAGTCCCTTGCCCGACGAACATTTCGTCACACTCGGGAGGTGAATTAGATTAATCGGGTTCCGAATCTATCCAAAATTATTTTTTACTCCAAATATCATCTAAACAAATTAATTTACGAATTAATATAAATTTTCCAGGATTTTCTAGTATTTTATCTTATTTTTCCTTATTTTTCGTAATTATTAAATATTATAAAAAATAATAAAAAAATAACCTTGAAACATTTGGATATTGTATCCTAATCTAAACAAATTAATTTATGAATTAATATAAATTTTCCATAATTTTCTACTATTTTTTTCTGATTTTTTCCTATTTTTTGCAATTATTAAATGTTAAAAAAAAACAATTTCAAAAAAAATAATCTCGAAGCATTTGGGTACCATATGCTATCAATTAGAAGCAAGTTGGGTAGGAAAATCCTGCCAAATGGGGCCTTGTATAGTGTAAAACACCCATTATGAATCTCTAGCAAAATGTATGCTACTGTTGTCACTTGGATTTTTGTATCTAAATGTACTATAGGGGGGTATGTGGTGTCAAGCCCCCTGGTCGAGGTCTATGTGGGGGGACGTTGTGGGCACTTCGTGGCACATTGTGGGCTATATTGTGGGCGGGAATGCCTACCGAGTGAATCACACTGAGATATTGCATTGCATACCCTTGCGTTGGGGCCATGCCACCCCCGCCTCGCATCCCCCGACATGTCCCTCGGCGCGGCACCATGAAGGCTAATGAGGAATGTGGTGGCTTTCCTACCACAAAACTAGTTATCCTTGTGCCGCCGACTAGGCACACGTAGGGGGACATTCCCGTCCCCTAACGCATCGTCGGGCCTGTGCGATGCACAATGCACGAATTGCCTAGCACACGACATTGGCTTTCGTTAAGCAACGACATGAGCATTGCGATGAGACGATGGCTAGAGCTTCAATTTCGTGGCAATCCAAGCACCGTGCAGCCTCGAAGCCGTCCCACGGTGTGTTCCCTAGGGCTTGTGCGATGCACAAATCGCCTAGCACGATGCCATGGTCCTCGCTGAGTCGTAATGCGATGTGTAACGACCCGCCACGGTTTATCACGGGCACGAGTCAATCACTACCAAGGTATTATCCGCTTTGGAACACCCCGCACTTAGGCGCACGGGCGAGCCCTCACGGTTTTGTCCCTTCGAGGATCTCTCCTCAAAAGGCGCCTTGGCTGTTACAAGGATTTGAACCTTTATAACCAGCTGTAC
>CM075776.1:35095856-35103356 GCA_037974665.1 Ehretia macrophylla
TTTATATTCATGTTATGTTATAAACTTGCTTATTTCATATGACATGTTTTCAAAAAGGGTTTTCATAAGATTAACCAAAAAAGAGTTTCAAAATGTTATTTCTCGTTCCCCCTTGCTGAGTTCGTAAGGACTCACCCTCTTTTGTCATCACAGGTGAAGAAGATCTGGAACAGGTACCCGAGGAAAATGTACATGTTGATGATTCCTTAGAATGATTGCATGCCTTATGTGCCTTGCCTGACTGTGGTTGTTTTGTGAACATTATGCTTGCTTCGAAGACTACTTATGTTATTGTTGTTATAAATGACCCCAAATGTAATTTAGGGTCTAATTTTGGCTTGTACTGATTATAACTAGACGAACACTTTATCTTGTGGTTTGCTATCACTATTTTGATTTAGTAACTATCATAGTCAACTCAATCACTAGGTGAAGAATCAAATGATGTAACTCTATCTAATTTCACCTACGTGCTCAATAGTAAGCTAAAGATCAACAGGTACTTGCGCCATAAGAATTGACAAGTAAATGGGATATAGTCATCGAGCTAGGCTTATTAATCAAACAAGACTTTCGAGATAGACTAGTAGGCATATCGGTTGATGACCAAATAGGAATCCTTAATGGATTTGGAGCAATGATTGAAATAATTGAGGCGTTTGGAAATTAGGTCAAACCAAAAGGTCCTAAATACAGCCGTTATGCTACCAGTTTTCCAGAACATCTTTCGGAGTTCTAGGCTAATGTTAAGTGTTAAATCATAACAACGGTTAAGTTTGTGAAATGGTGTAAATGATTAGATCACACCCTAGTCCAGCCTCTACAGGTCGGGTTGGGTCGTGACACATTATTAGAATGGTATCAGAGCTTAGATTTCTTAAGCTGGGTTTAACTCTCGGACCATGGGTAGAAGCCCTAAGGTAATTATGATGACTTGTTTATGTGTGTTAATGTGTGCCAATGTTAAATGTGCCTTCTTTGTTTCTACGTGCTTATGCGATTAACGTGTCTTAATTGTTTTGAGAATTATATGTCTATGTGAAATTGTACGTTGCATACTCTATACATTAATTTTTTGTCTTGTCGTATCCCAATAAATTGTGCATAATAATATGTGCCTATAGATGGCTGGCCCTAGTACCCGCAATACCAATAGGGGAGATGAGCCTCAAGAAGCCGGAGATGCTCACCAAACTAATCCCGGCATGGCTATGTTTAACTTGATGGCGAGTGCTATGGATCGCATGTCGCGAGTGATGGAACGGCAAGAAGCACGTGAAGCAGCACATAATAACAACAACTATGGAGCTGGTGGCAACAACAACAGGAATGGTGGTAACAATAGGAGAAACAGCAGGATGCAGGAGTTCCTTGATTTTCACCAGTCCAAGTTCTTCGGGGAAGCAAATGATGAAAAGGCAGAGGCTTTGCTATATGAGATTGAAAGGATTTACAAGCCACTTGACTATACTGATGAAGCAAAGATTGAGGTCGCTGTGTTTCTGTTACATGGGGATGCTGAGCATTGGTGGCACACTGTAGAGGCACTTTGGGAAATGGATCATACACCTCGCTTATGGAGTAACTTCGTTAAGGCTATCAAGGAGAAATACATACCTGCAGTTTCACAACAGAGGCGGATTGAAGAGTTTATGACCTTGACCCAGGGCAACATGACAGTAGCTCAGTATGAGGCTCGCTTCGACAGACTGTCCCGCTATGCACAATACATGGTCAGTACCCTTGAGGTGAATATGTGGAAATTTATGAATGGGTTGAGGCCAGAAATTCAAGATCACTTGGCTTCACATGACTTTACTACTTACTCTACTCTTCTTCTTGCTCCTTCCTGAGTGGAGAAGAGAAAACTTGATAGAGCCGGTTCAAGTTAGCCGGACAAGAGACCTTACCAGCCTCAATGACAACAGAGGAATTTCCAGACTAAGAGTCGCGGTCAGGGTCAGAGCCAGAATAGACCAGTCAACAACCGTGGCCCGTTTAGAGCACCATCATCCTTTTCCACTCGTGGATCCACAGGTAGTTCACCCGCTACATAGGCTATCACTTGTCCTTTTTGTAATAGGAAGGGTCACACTGGGGCCCAGTGTTGGAAGAAGTTGGGACGATGCGTACGGTGTGACAGTGATCAACATCGGGCTAGTTATTGCCCTAAATAGCAGGGGAATCAGATTCAGAATAAACCAGCTGGTAGAGGCAAGACTCCAGTTCCTAGAGTTCCGGCTCGAGCTTATGCTATTGAATGCAAGGAGCTTCCTGAGGAGACTGTTGTTGTTGAAGGTACATTCTTGAAACTGAATCAACCTATTAGGGTACTAATTGATCCAGGTGCTACTCATTCATTTATTACTCCCTTATGTGTGCAACGTGTAAAATTACGAGTTGAATGTTTGCTTTACAAAGTAGAAGTCGGTACTCCAATGGGTTCTAAACTTGTTACTAGCTTAGCTTGTAAAGCATGTAAAATTCAAATTAAGGATAGAGAATTCTTGGCCAATCTTATAGTGTTACCCTTTCGAGACTATGAAGTCATCTTAGGGATGGACTGGTTGGCAAAGCATCATGCCCAACTAGATTGCCAAACGAAGATTGTAACATTCCAAGTACCTGGTCAACCAATATTGGAGGTAATGGGTCGAAGGGATTTCACCGGGAGTTCCATAATTTCATCCACGAAAGCAGTGAAGTTCTTGAGAAAAAGGTGTAGCGAAGACATAGCTTACCTCATCAATAAGCCATTGGACAAAGCTAAGTTGGAGGAGATGCCAGTGAATAAAGAATATGCCAATGTGTTTCCAAAAGAATTGTCAGGTTTACCTCCGGATCGGGAGATCGAGTTTGTAATAGAATTACTGCCTGGTACACAGCCGATATCTAAAGCTCCCTATCGTATAGCACCAACCGAGCTACAAGAATTGAAGGACCAACTGCAAGGATTGTTGGAGAAGGGGTTTGTTCAACCGAGTTCTTCTCTGGGGGATGCACATGTCCTATTTGTAAAGAAGAAAGACGGAATGTTGAGGCTATGCATCGATTACAGAGGATTGAACCAAGTGACCGTCAAGAATAAATACCCACTTCCATTGATCGATGAGTTGTTTGACCAACTTCAAGGAGCTAAAGTGTATTCAAAACTCGACTTGAGACAAGGGTATTATCAGCTACGGATCAGAAAGGAGGATGTTCCTAAATCGGCTTTCAGGACGAGATATGGGCACTATAAGTTTGTGGTAATACCATTTGGGCTAACTAATGCCCCTGCAGCTTTTATGGACCTAATGCACAGGGTGTTTCAACCCTACTTGGACCAATTTGTGGTGATCTTTATTGATGATATTTTGGTATACTCCAAATATGAGGTTGAGCATGAACAACATCTGCGATTGGTATTGCAGAAACTTCGGGAGCATCAATAGTATGCAAAGTTTAGCAAATGTGAATTTTGGTTGTGGCAGATTGCATTCTTGGGGCACATCATATCCCAAGAAGGAATAGCAGTGGACACAGCAAAGATAGAAGCAGTGACGTCTTGGAAAAGCTAGAAAATGTCACAGAGGTTCGGAGCTTTCTTGGTTTAGCCGGCTATTATCAGAGGTTCGTGAAGGATTTCTCAAAGATTGCAGGACCACTTACAAAGCTCACTCAGAAGAAAACAAAGTTCGTGTGGGATGACAAGTGTAAGAACAGCTTTCAGGAGTTGAAGACAAGAATTACTACTGCGCCTGTTCTTGCATTAACTGAAGGAAGTCAAGGCTTCGTAATCTATAGTGATGCTTCTAAGGAAGAATTGGGTTGTGTATTGATGCAAAATGGTAGAGTGATTGCATATGCCTCTAGGAAGCCAAAGCCGTATGAATTGAATTACCCGACGCATGATTTGGAACTAGTGGCTATTGTGTTTGCACTAAAGAAATGGAGGCACTATTTATGGGGTAACAAGTTTGAGGTGTTTACGGATCACAAGAGCTTGAAGTACTTGTTCTCACAGAAAGAGTTGAACATGAGGCAAAGACGGTGGATGAAACTTCTGGATGATTATAACTGTATGATCAATTATGTGCCTGGTAAAGCAAATGTAGTTGCAGATGCCTTAAGTAGGAAGGCGAGCATGGCAAGAGTAGAGGTTAAGGTGCGGGAAATGTTAGAAGAAGCATTTATGTGGAAACCACAATTGACCCAAAAAGGGTTACTATTTGCCACTACACAAGTTCAATCGACCTTGTTGTCTGAGATACAAGAAGCTCAACAGAAGGATCAACAGTTTCAGAAGATTAAAGAAAGGAACACAGATTTCAAGTTTCATGATGATGGTATTTGGAGGTTCAGGAGTCGAATGTGTGTCCCTAATGACCCAGAGTTGAAAAAGAAGATTCTTGAAGAAGCCCATAACTCAAGATACACTATCCACCCCGGCGGAACAAAGATGTACCAGGACTTGAAGCAACACTATTGGTGGAATAACATGAAGAGAGAGATTGTAGAGTTTGTGGCACGGTGTTTGACTTGTCAGAGGGTCAAGGCAGAGCATCAACGACCGACAAGTTTACTTCAGCCGTTGGAAATTCCCCAATGGAAATGAGAACATATAACTATGGATTTTGTCATGGACCTGCCTAGGTCACAAAAGGGTCATGATGCTGTTTGGGTCATAGTGGATAGATTGATTAAGTCAACACACTTCTTACCAATGAACAAGGAGGATAGTCCTGAGAAACTAGGAGATATGTATGTAGCGGACATTGTAAGGCTACATGGGATGCCTGTAAGTATTTTGTCAAATAGGGATCCCCGTTTTACTTCCCAATTTTGGAAGAGATTACAAGAAGCTTTGGGGACGAAGTTGAGTTTCAGTACCGTTTATCACTCTCAGACGGACGGACAATCTGAGAGAACTATTTAGATTTTGGAGGATATGTTGAGGGCGTGTGTTCCAGACTTCGGAAAAGGTTGGGAGAAGCATCCGCCTCTAGCGGAGTTCACTTATAATAACAGTTATCAAGCCACTATCGGGATGGCCCCATATGAGGCATTGTATGGATGTAAGTGTTGATCCCCAATATACTGGGATAAAGTAGGTAAGACGAAGACTTTTGACCTAACCCTTCTACCAGAACTTATGAAGACCGTTGAAAATGTCCACCTTATCCGGAAATGGATGCTTACCGCCCAAAGCAGGCTGAAAAGTTATGCAGACCAATGGAGACAGAATTTGGAATTTGAGGTCGGTGACAAGGTGTTCTTGAAGTTATCACCTCGGAGGTGATTGATTAAACATGGTAAGGGTAGAATGTTGAGCCCGAGGTTTGTAGGACCATTGGAGATAGTTGAAAAGGTTGGCAAATTGGCGTATCGCCTGGAACTACCCCAAAACCTTTCCAATATTCATGATGTCTTCTATGTCTCAATGCTACGGAAGTATCACCCTGACCCATCGCACATCTTGGAGCCAGAGCCGTTGCAGTTTCAGGAGAACTTGTCTTATGAAGAAAAGCTTATTCGGATCCTAGACGAACAAGATCGGGAGTTACGCAACAAATCAATACCGATGGTGAAAGTATTATGGGATCACCATGGAGTTGAAGAAGCAACGTGGGAAAGGCGAGACCAGATGGAACAACAACATCTGACATTATTCCAAAGGTAATATTGAATTTTAGGACAAAATTCCTTTAAGGAGGGGAGGATGTGAGGCCCGACCTCGATTTGCGTACGATACCTCGATTCATGTGCTCTAACCTTGAACTGCATGCCTTAACCTAGGTCTAAGAGTCGTACCTTGAAATTACGTGCATTGCATTAAACTACGTGCCCTACATCGATTTACGTGCATTCACCTAGGGTTGCGTGCATTTACTTTGGAATACATGCATTTGTCTCGTAGTTTGTGCCTTACATCATAGTGCGTGCCCTAGACTTAGGAAAGCGTGTTTGTACGCTTATCAATAAAGAATCCTACACAAAGCACTAGACTATAAATAATCCTACAAACTCCACTAACTATTATTTTAATCCTAAGTCAATTCACTAAAAGACAAAAGCACTAAACACTAACCATTCTTTATTCCATGCATGCACCTCAAATACTACAATCAACCCACAATAAATTAAGCTTAACAAAAAATGAAAATTCAGATTTTGACATGCCTTGGCCGACCATGTGCAGGAAATTTGATTAGCTTTGCATAATTTCAAATATTCCTAGACAACCTATGACACACACAAGACACAATGCATAAAAAATAAACCCATGCACCCTACCCAAGCATGCCCTTTCTCCACCAAATCACCCTGAGCATGCCTACAATTCAAAATGCACAAATGACAAAAGAATTTTCAGATTCTACAAGCTCAAGGCTGACACACTCACACACAAACATCATTCTTCACTCAAATTCTCCCAAACTCTTTCTCATTTTGTCACATTCTCTCACTCTCTAGGCCATGGGTCCCTTGAGCTTCCAAGACTGAAATTTTAATCTCTAAGACTCACCTAGGCTCTCAAGGATTCTAAGAAGCTCGACCATAGCAAGCAAAGCAAGAAAATTTCGCACAAGCTCACAAAACTCATCATTTTCGGCCTAAGGTAAGTTTTGATAGTTTTCTTCCTTGTCTTTTGGTTTTACACACATGCACACCTCCTACAAAAGCTAACTAAGCTACGATTTAAGGGAAATCAAGATACCTCTCGGCCAAAGCAAGGAAAAAGGTCTAGTTGTGCGATTCAAATAGCGTTGTGTGATTCAAAGAGCGTTGGGCATTCTCATCCATCAATAGGCTAAGGTGAGGGTTAAACTCTTTTAAAAGCTCTCAAAACTCACATGCATGCTCTCATATGGCTATCTTTACCTCTGTAGTTATTGTATATGTGTGTATATGAGCCTCTCTACTCATGCATGGCTTGATTTTGGCTAGAAACTTGAAGATATGTAAATATGTATATCTGGCAGATTTCTGACCTTGTAGAACGAAATAGTTTTGGCCTAGTAAACGATGTTAAAAATGCATGAAAATTGGTTGCTCACTATATTTTTCAGTTCTGAACATTTTTGGTCGAAATAGGATAAGGCTAATTCTGACTTTAAGACCCTCAAAAATGGAAATATCGTAATGTGTCTAAAACTGGACAGTTTTGCGTAGTCTCACAGTTTTGGCCATAACTCCTAAGTACGAACTCCAAATGCAGTGAGGTTTGTTCCTAGATTTAAAGCACTCATCAATATTTAATTTGAAATTTATTACAATGAAATTGGAGATTAATTTCTTGGCTAATTGGATGTTGAAAAACAGACCATTGCAGTAGGGTTTTTGCTTAGTAATATGCTTTGAATCATGTTGTAACTTTACTTTAGGTGTTGAATGTTTGGAATTGTGGAAATTAGAAGTTGTGTGGTCTGTTTTGGTTGGTTGACGATGCTTGATTAATTGATGCATGGCTTGGGTTTAATAACATGATGAATTGTTGCTTAATTGTATTTGTAAGCA
>CM075776.1:35108356-35128356 GCA_037974665.1 Ehretia macrophylla
TTATGCCGCTCCCCAAGTGTGTCTCCAAGTGCCTAAGTAAGTCATAAGTTGTAACCCAAGTATCGACGTGCGAATGCCCAAGTGTTGCCAAGTGCTCTGCGACCAAGTCCGAATAACATTAGCCCAGGTTAGTTTTCCACACTCGCTTCATGCATAAGTGTCGCTGCAAGTGTCGTGGGGTTTCGAGGCAACGATGATGCCCAATTATGCCCAACTGCTATGTGCTATGCCCAAGGGTGCCTATGTGCTATGTGTTATGCCCAAGGATGCCCAAGTGTTATGCCAAATGATGCCCAAGTGCTATGTGCTATATGTTATACCCAAGTGTTATGCACAATGATGCCCAAGTGCTATGTACACCCAACCGCTATGCCCAAGTGCAATGCCCAAGTACTATGTGTGAACGGGCCCACTACTGGTCGACCCCACGCATCGCCTCAAGTGCCCAAGTGTTAGACAGCCTATGCTTGCTTGGTAAGAGATGGCAAAAAATTTGAATCCGACCTTGTATGCTGCCGGCCTGTATAGGTGCCTAATGTTCTTCCCTTAGCATTAACGGTGACTGAGGTTATGTTGCCCCTATCTTCGACACGGCTGGGCACGTTGGTGAATGATTGCGGCACGGCTGCCCACGGTGTTGCACGACGGCGCACGATTGGGCCTCGAATGGGGCACGTACTTGGGGCACGTACTTGGGGCCTTGGATGAGCCACAAATTGGCACGCAGTTGGGGCATGAATTGGTAAGCAGTGGGGTTGCGCATGGGGCACGATAGGGCAAGCAGTTGGGCGACGATAGGATGCACACATGGGGCGAGGTGATGCGCCTCCATGTGCATTATGTGCTCACGGATGGGCAACCATGGGGCGACGATTGGACGCAGATGGCCCGCGGATGGGCGACAATAGGGCGCACATGCCGCACGAAGGTGCGAGCATGGGGCGCCCATGCCACACGATAGTACGTGCATTGGGAGCGCATGCCGCACGAAGGTGCGTGCATGGGGCGCGCATTCCACACGATGGTGCGCGCATGTGGCCTGCATGCTGCATGAAGCTGCGTAAATGGCGCGCCCATGCCGAACGATAGTACGCACATCGGGTGCGCATGTCGCACCTTGGTGCGTGCATGCGGCCCCCATACGGCACGAAGATGCGCGCATGGGGTGCCCATGCCGCACGATGGTGCGCGCATGCGTCACAATGGTCGGTGCATGTGTCCAACATGTTGCACAAAGGTGCGCGCATGGGGTGCCCTTGCCGCAAGAGGTTGTGTGAATGAGGCGCCCATACTGCACGAAGGTACGCGCATGGTTCATCCATGCTGCACAATGGTGCAAGCATGGTGCGCCCATGCCGCACGATGGTGCAGGACTCCCGTACGATGGTGCGTGCATGGGGCACACCTGCCACACGAAGGTGTGCGCATGGTGCGCCCATGTTGCACAATGATGGGCGCATGGAGGGCCCATGCCGTATGATAGTGCGCGCATGGGCCGCCCATGCCGCACGATGGTGCGCGCATGGGGCGCGGGTGCTGCACGATTATGCGCACATGGGGTGCCCATGCTGCACGACGGTGCGAGCATATGGCTTGTATGCCGTGGAACGATGCACGGATGTGGCGCCCATGCCGCACGGTGGTGCGCACATGTGGCGCGCATGCCACACAACAGTGTGAGCATGTGGCGTGCATGCCACACAATGGTGCGCGTATGCTGCATGATGGTGCACCCATTGGCCGCGCATGCCGCACACCATGCCACCCGATGGTGCCCAAATGGGGCGCGCATGCCGCACAATGGTGCACGCATGTGGGGCCCATGCCGCACGGTGCTGCGCATGGGGCGCGCATGCCGCACGACGGTGCACGCATAGGCCGCAATGGTGCACGTATGTGGCGTGCTTGCAGCACGAAGGTGTGCGCGTGGGTCTTGTATGCCGCACGACAATGTGCACTTGGGGGGCTGTTGGGGCACAGGTTTGGGGCACTATGGGGGTACGCTTGGGGGACGCTTGGGGGACATGGGGGAAGGCTTGGGCACTACTAGGGGACGTATTGAGGGTCATTTTGAATGTATTACCACATAAATGTGGATATTTTTGTGCTTTTACAATTATTTTTCGAGTTCATGAATTATTCTTAACAAAGTCCCTTGCCCGACCAACATTTCGTCACACTCGAGAGGTGAATTAGATTAATCGGGTTCCGAATCTATCCAAAATTATTTTTCACTGCAAATATCATCTACACAAAATAATTTATGAATTAATATAATTTTTTTAGAATTTTCTAGTATTTTATCTTTTTTTTCCCTATTTTCGTATTTATTAAATATTAAAAATTATTTTTTCGAAAAAAATAATCTTGAAACATTTGGATATTGTATCCTAATCTAAACAAATTAATTTATGAATTAATATAAAATTTTCAATATTTTTTATTATTTTTTCTGATTTTTCCCCATTTTCCACAATTATTAAATATTAAAACATATCTTTTTGAAAAAAATAATCTTGAAGCATTTGGGTATCATATGGTATCAATTAGAAACAAGTTGGGTAGGAAAATCATGCCAAATGGGGCCTTGTATAGTGTAAAACACCATTATGAATCTCTGGCAAAATGTACGCTACTACTGTCACTTGGGTTTTTGCATCTAAATGTACTATAGGGGGTATGTGGTGTCAAGCCCCCTGGTCGAGGTCTATGTGGAGGGAGGTTGTGGGCACTTCATGGCATATTGTGAGCAGTATCGTGCGCTATATTGTGGGCGGGAATGCCTACCGATTGAATCGTGCCGAGGTATTGCATTGCATACCTTTGCATTGGGGCCGTGCCACCCCTGCCCCGCGTCCACTGACATGTCCCTCGGTGCGGCACCAGGATGGATAATGAGGAATGTGGTGGCTTTCCTAGCCCGTCATTATCCATCTTGGTGCCGCAGCACCGTCGGCGTCATTTGGACGGCTAATGAGTGGGCGAGTGGCTGCCCAAGCACAAAAGTAGCTATCCTTGTGCCACCGGCTAGGCAGACGTGGAGGGACATTCCTATCCCCTAACGCGTCGTTGGGCCTGTGCGATGCAGCCCTAAGCGGGCGGTAAATTTCGTCCAAGGCTAAATACGGGCGAGAGACCGATAGCGAACAAGTATCGCGAGCGAAATATGATAAGGACTTTGAAAAGAGAGTCAAAAAGTGCTTGAAATTGTCGGGAGGGAAGCGGATGGGGACCGACGATGCTTCGCGATCATATGCGGAACAGCGAGAGCAAGTCCGCCGATCGACTCGGGGTACAGACCAGCGCGATTGGGGCAGCGGCTAAAGCCTGGGCAGTAGATATGCCTATGGAATGCCGTCGCCTCGATCGTGGCGGGTAGCGCGTACCTTTGGCATGCTTCGGCATCTGCGCACTCCCGCTGCTGGCTTGCGGGCTCCCCATTCGACCAGTCTTGAAACATGAACCAAGGAGTCTGACATGTGTGCGAGTCAACGGGTGCGTAAACCCGCAAGGTGCAAGAAAGCTGATTGGCGGGATCCTCCCCAGGGTGTGCACCGCCGACCGACCTTGATCTTCTGAGAAGTGTTCGAGTGCAAGCATACCTGTCAGGACCCGAAAGATGGTGAACTATGCCTGAGTGGGGCGAAGCCAGAGGAAACTCTGGTAGAGGCCTATGAGGCCCGACCCCGAATAACGTGTCTTACCTCGATTTGCATGCCATAGACCCAAAATTATATGACCGACCTTGGATTACGTGCCATGTCTTGATTTTTGTGCATGCCTCGTCATATGTGCCTTGACCTAGAATTGTGTGCCCTAATCCTCGATTTACGTGCATTGCATTGAATTACGTGCCTTGCATTAGTTTGTGTGCATTCACCTAGGTTTGTGTGCATTTACTTTGGAATCCGTGCATTTGTCTTGAAGTATATGCCTTAAACTTGAAGTATGCACTCTACCTCGTAGTTTGTGTCTACCTCGTAATTTTTGCCCTAGACCTAAGAATGCGTGCCTACACGCTAATCAATAAAGATTCCCGCACAAAGCACAAGACAATAAAATAATCCTACATAACCCACTAACCATTATTATATTCCTAATTCAAATTCACTACAAGACAAAATCCTATTATCATCCAAACCATCCCTAATATAATATACCTAATCACATTTTCCTACAAAATCCACTAACATCTAAATACCATATTTTAAACCCATTACAAGAAAAAATCTCACTAACCACTAAACATACCCAACATTCTTTTACACACATGCTAAACCCTAAACACTTTTCCTAAACCCTAAACATTCTACACAAGACACAAAGCTTATACAACTCTTACATGCTCAACTAATAGCTACAACAAGACAAAACAAAGACATTTTGACCAAGACTAGGCCATTTTCGACCAAGCCATCCTACACACAATTAAAATTCAGATTATACACAAAACACAACACAAACATGCCCTCTCAATTCACCAAAACCAACACAAACATGCATACACACAAATAAACACTTCAAACTCTCATTTTTCCTCTCAACTCTCCCATTCTCTCTCCATTTCGGTTCTAGCAGCGTCTTGAGAATCCAAGACTCCTCACAAGCTCTCAAGGACTCTCTAAGACTCTCCCAAGCTCGGCCATAGCAAGCCATAGTAAGCAAACACGCAAGAAAGTCTCATACAAGCTCATAACTCATCATTTTCGGCCTAGGTAAAGTTTTGATGGTTTTCTTCCATTTCTTTTTGTTCTAAACACATGCACACCTCCTACACAAGCTAACTAAGCTAGGATTTAAGGAAAAACAAGCAACCTCTCGGCCAAAGCAAGGAATAGGGGATATTTGTGCGATTCAAACAGCAACCTTGCATTTTCATCCATCAATAGGCTAAGGTGAGGGTTAAACTCTTTTAAAAGCTTTCAAAACTCACATGCATGCTCTCATATGGCTATATTTACCTCTGTTGTTGTTGTATATGGGTGTATATGAGCTTATCTACTCATGCATGTCTTGATAATGGCTAGAAACTTGAAGATATGTAAACACGTTTTTTTGCTGGCAGCTTACTAACCTTGTGGAACGAAGTGCTTTTGGCTTAGTAAACATTGATAAAAATGCATGAAAATTGGTAGGTCACTATTTTTGTCAGTTCTGAACAATTTTTTTTTTATAGAAATAGGCCAAGGCCAAGTTTGATTCTAAGACCTCCAAAATGGCCGAATATCGAAAGGTGTCTAAATCTGGAAAACTGGGATGTATGAAGTAGGTTTCTGGCAGTTTTCTAACCTTGTAGAACGAAATAGTTTTGGCCTAGTAAATGATGAGAAAAATGCATGAAATTCGGTATTCCACTAGATTGGTCAGTTATGAACATATTTGGAAGAAATAGGCTAAGGATAATTTTGAGTTTAAAGGCCTCCAAAGTAGCAAATATCGAAATGTGTACGAATCTGGACAGTTTTGTGTAGTCTCACGGTTTTGGCCATAACTCCTAAGTCCGAACTCCAAATGATGTGAAGTTTGTTCCTAGATTTAAATCACTCATTAACCTTCAATTTGACATTTTATTCGCTGAAATTGGATATTATTTTCTTGGCTAAATGAATGTGGAAAAACAGACCATTGCAATAGGGTTTTGGCTTGGTAATATGCTTTGAATCATGTTGAAACTTTACTTGTGGTATTGAATGCTTGGAATTGTGGCAATTAGAAGTTGTGTGGACTGTTTTGTATGGTTGAGGATACTTAATTTGGTTGATGCATGGCTTGGGTTCGTTAATTGATGAATTGTTGCTTAATCGCATGTGTAAGTACGAATTGAGGCCCTATTGCTTATGAAAACTTGCTAAGTGATGATCCTATGGTTAAATGTGTTCAATTGTGTGGTTAGTAGGCTGCCCAATAAATGTTAAGTATGCTTGAAATGGTTTAAGTGTTACTTGTGGTGCTAAGCAAACAAAACCAACCCCGAGCACGTCCTTGTAAGCCCTAATGGCCCTGTAGACTCCCAAGTTCTAAACTATTCATGTGTATCTTATAATTGATGTTGAGAAATGTTAATGGACTGCCCGGAATTGTCCTTATAGCTCTAAACATGATTCCCGATGATTGCATGTTGGTAAGTGAACTATTATTGTACCCGGTTTTCTATAAGTGTCGTAGCATGTGTGTATGATCTCAACACTTGATATGTGAACTAAAATGAGCTATATGACTTGTTTTATATGATGTTACTTGGCTGTCCGTTAAATGTTCATATGCTTCTAAGTGTTTTACAAAGTGAATTTACATGTCAAAGCATGCCTCGTATGTTTACTTGTCGATATGTTATCATACGTGTATCCGGAGGCAACCTACTTTGTTGACCTCTTAATGTGAATTGTTAAAAGACATTCTATGGCTTGCTTTGTACATGATTACTTGGCTGCCCATGAATGTTTAATTGCTCTCAAATTGATATATGAAATGATTATATGTTCTTGCAATGTCTTATGTGCCAATATGTCAAAATGTGATCATATCTTGCTCGGAGGCAACCTACTTTGTTGACCTCTTAATATGAAATGTTAAATGGCATAAATGTGCATTGTATACAAGGTTGCAACCTTTCATTTTGGCATGGTAGCGTTTCACGCACGCTAGGCGGCATCGGGCTTGCCGATGCTACCGTGAGTACCATGGTCCAATTCCCTCTCTTGCTTGGGGGCTAGACTTCCTCGGAGAGTTGGGTTATAGGATTTGGGGTACATCCGGAGTACACCCGTTAGAGCGATAAGTGGATGATGGATGCCGGCTACAACAATGGCTATTGGAAATGAACTTGAACGGCAGGAACTAAGTGCTATGCGGAGCAAAGTGCTACACCTAAAAGTGGTGGGAGCTACCTCTTGAGCCCGTAGGAGCCACCTCTAGAGTCCTGTACATATCAAACGTATCCTTTTTACTATGTGTTTAAGTACTCTCGCATGGTTCCTAGAGGACCTCAGGGAGGAAAGACGGGTAAATGTGTTCATTTATATTTATTCTTTGTTATGAATTTACTTATTTTATATGACATGTTTTCAAAGGATTTTTCATAAATTAACCGGAAAAGAATTTCAAAACCTTGTCACTTGTTCCCCCTCGCTGAGTTCATAAGGACTCACATTCTTTTTTGTCACAGGTGAAGCAGATTTGGAACGACCATGTGCATTGCATGCTTTTCGTGAACATGGATGCTATTAGGGATGTTGTGTTTGTTTGCGAACTCTTTATTTCGTTGATGTAAATGACCCCGTTGTAATTTGGGTCTAATTTTGGGATTGTACTATCTATAACCGGACGAACTTTTTATTTGGTTGTTTGCTTTCATTATCTTGAATAGTAGCTATCATAGGCAATTAAACCACTAGGTGAAAAAAAAATCAACTAAGTTAATTCTATCTAATTTCACTTAGGTGCTTATTTGTAAACTAAAGGATAATAGGTACTTGCATGATAGAAAATTGACAAATAAATGAAACATAGTTATCGTGATAGGCTTGATAACCAAACGGGACTTTGAAGATAATTAGTAAGCATATCTGTTGATGACAAAATATGAATTTTAGTTGGAATCAAATTAAAGATTTGGAATTGTGAGGTATTTAGAAATTAGGTCAAACCAAAGATCCTAATTATAGCGTTATGCTGCCGATTTTTCAAAAAATAAAATAAAATTTTGGAGTTCTAGGCTAACGTTAAGCATTAATCATAGTGAAATAGTTAAGGACGTAAAATAACGATAATGATTAGGTCACACCCTAGTCTAGCCTCTATAGGTTGGGTTGGGGCGTGACACCCTTATATTAGAATAGTATCAGAGCTTAGTTCATTAACTAGGCGTAAGCTGGGTTTAACTCTTGAACCATGGGTAGAAGCCCTAAGGTAATTATGATGTCTTGTCTATATGTGTTAATGTGTGCTAATGTGCTTTAATTGCTTTGAGCATTGAATATTATGTGCCATTGTGGACCATATGTATTATGCGTCATGTACGCTGACATGTTAGTGCCCTCGATAATGCATGTTTGCTTTTATACTTCTGCCTTGATACATGTGCATGTTATATAACCATGACTGACTGTTTATACACATAGATAGTTAGGACTAGAACTTTCAGGGAAGTGAATTTATGCAGGAAGAACGAAAAGGCTCGGTTAGAGATTTCTCACATCTTCACAGGTACTCGATGGATTATATGTATCATTGGATATGCATATATAAAATGCGTAGCACATGTATAATTGTTGAAGTAAAGTTATCTCTTTATCTTTGGAATACCCATACCTGTGATTAAGTTGTCAATTTTATAGCTATAAAGTTCTTGATTCCGTTAAACTGTTCTTCTAATTGTGGTTCAAGTATAAAGGCTAATGACATACAACTTTCCTTAGATATAAGAGTATACTATTAGATATGTAGAGTAGTATATACTCTCATGTGCTTATAGTGGAAGTTGACTTAGAGGTTGCTTTGAATCCATTTCTCATATCTTAAAATTGGCTTGATAGACTATTTGTGATAACCCGAACCCGGCATGCATTTAATAGCACTTGACTGCATTTGATTAAATGTTTAATTAGTTAAATCAACCAATTTACACTAATTTCATATTTCTCTTGGAAGCATTTAGTAATTGTATATTGAATAATTGAAAGGTTGTTATCTACTTCTATTAATTATAGTAATTGAATTTATTCTCTTGTATTTAATTAAGTGCCATCTTAAATGTTAATATTTAATTGCACTTGATTATATGTTTATATTTATTTGTTCATTTGTATCTTAATATTAACTTCATAATTATTTAAAATATTCTAGAAATAGTTAAATTAATTATTTTAAATGAATAATGATTACCTTGATTGTTTTGATTATTTTAATAATCGATTTTGGTTGTTTTGTGTTAAAATCACTCGGTTTTCAAATAAATGAGAAAAGTAACTCCGAGCCGGAGTAAATTTTAAACTATGATGCTTCCAAAAATGATATATTTCTTAGATTCTTTGAGGTTTAATTGTCACTTCTTGGTTGACGCAAAGTGCATAGCATATCGAGAGAGATAGTTAGGAAATGAATTCGAGTCCTCAACAAATAGTGAAACTAGTATTTTAGTGCCTTAAATTTTATAATCTTATTGTTGTTAGCTAGAATTGATATTTCCTTAGTTGTTTTAGCCTAAAAATGCATGAAATAGGCTAGTTTGACCAAGTTTAAGTTAGTTTGACCAAGCCTTGACCATTTGACCAACTTTGTCAACCTTTATTAAGAAAAATAACAAAGAAAAGAAATAAAAACCAGCTGAAAATAGTGGGCAGTAGGGCCGAAAATGAGGGAGAAGAAAAAAAGAAAAATTCAACTTCAAATCTTCGATTCATCGCGTGAGCTTGCACGGGGTGGTTTCCGAGGCATCCTAGGAGGTTTTCCTTGCATCTAGGAGCGTCTAAGGTGAGGGAATCACATTATTTGCGCATTTAAATGTTATGTATGTCAACTTTGTGATTTTTGAGATTTATCCGTAGATTGTTGTTTAAAGCGTTTTGATGCTTCTAGAATGTTCCTTGACAATTGTAGAACATGTATTTATAGCTTTTTAACATTTTTTGCGGTTAAATGTTGAGATTGCAATTTAAAATGCCAATTGAATAGTATTTTGTGAATAGTAAACCCTTGAAACGATGAAGTTGCGCTGTTATGCTATCCGTTGATGTAGAAATGTGCTAGGTATGCTAGAACGCCTAAATGCATGGTTTGTTTGGGTTGCATAATGGAAAAAACGAGAATTATGCCTTGGTGAAAGTTGGTGTCGTTTAGGTCGAGTTTGGCATTTTCTCGTTTTGCATTTTGGCATTGTTTCGGAAGACCATGGAAGCACTTTTGGTGCGATTATGGCGTTGGTTGGTATAATTGTAGTTCAAACGAGCAAAGGGAGAAATTGGGACTTTGCGCGAATTCTAGGGTAAAGTAGGGTTTCGGGGTCCTTAGATGTGCCTTATTGTGACCTAGGAGGATTGGCGAAGTCGGTTTCCAGAACTTGTGGCTCGTTTGGAAATGGTAATGTTTTGATAGTTGGGGCTGATTTGTGATTTTGCTTGTTATCTTGATATTATGCCTATAGAATGCTTAGGGTTGCTTGATATACTTGTTTAATTGGTGTTATTGTTGCTTATTATTGCTTGTTATGCTTGAAAAGTTAGTTGAATGCTAGTATTGATTGTGATTGCTTGTTATCTCGTTTGTTGTCACTAGTTTGTATTGTTGTGCTATCGCTCGTTTATTGCCTTGTATCGAGTCTTGCATTGCATAGTGTCCAGCACGTGAGTGATGGGCCTCTCTGGGTAGCCTCGGGTTGCCAGTGTTGGTTGCTCTAGCTCCGTAGCTATTCCCTTTTCTCGCTTGGGTTGCCTCCCAGGGAGATTTGGATCGTAGAATTGATGGTTACTCCCGGAGTATTCCAACTGGTGTTATAAGGTGGTTGCGCGCTTATTGTCATCGTTGTCAACATCAAGCTCGAGATTGATGTATCCCTCGTGAAATGGTACATTGCTCGTATGAGTGAACCATAGCCTTCAGAGTGTGGTATGGCTTTGAATGGTTGTGTTAATGCTTTCAGTAATTGCTTATTGTATTGATTGTTTGTCTTGATTGCTTATTTTTCAGTTATATTGCTTAACTGCCTTATTTGCATTGCACGACTTTCTTTCTCTCCAATTCGATATCTGTCTCGCCCTCACTGAGTATACATATTGTGTATACTCACTCCTCACCACCACATTTCAGGAAATGTCATGTTAGCTGGAAAGTTCGTGATTTCGTGAAAGTTCGTGCCTGAAGAGTTGTCTTGCGTGCCTATGTGGCTTGAGTGTCGAAGTTGTAAAGATATATGCTTTCATATGTTGTATGTATTTAATGTCAAAAAGTATGTAATTTAAGTTTCATTAGATTGTTGAAGTAGTTTGATAAGTTAGATTATGTATCTAGTTATTATAACTTAACTTCAAATGCATGTTTGTAATGTCCAAAGGAAAAGAGTTAGAATGGCATGATAGTTTATTTTATGCAGTAGCTTAGTATGGTTTAACTGTCTAGTTCGAATGTACTTGTCAAAAATGAAAAGAGATAGGTTAGCTTTTAAATTGGAAATGTATGTATACTTCCTGAGTTTAAATTGTTGAGAACCGAGGCTCGGATGGCCTTGAGGTGGTTTTGAATGTTTGGACATGGTATTGGTCCACTTATATGCTATCGCAGGTTTTATATTTCACCTAGAAACAGGGGAGACTCCGTCTGTTTTTCCCTAAAAATTATGCCCGGGTTTAGATTTGGGTTGTGATTAGATTGATTGATAGAACTCCCGGTGTCGAGAGGGATCGGGGTGTCACACTATCTAAGAAGTTAACAATATACTCGTATGATTGAATCCTTACTTGATTGGAATTAAGCATTGATGAATCTGATATGGTATATAATAGAGAGTTTCAAGTTCACTAAATGGTAAGATCATGACCTAGAAATTAAGAGATGAATTCGTGGAAGTTGACGCTAGTTACTTTTAGGGGTTAGATTATTAAGACATGGATAGTATATTTGAGTGACTTAACAATGGATAACCCCAAGACATGTAAGCAACCCTGGAGATTGAGTTTAACAAGGTTGATGATTCTTTAGTATAACAAGATATAGGGATGTTGGAATCGAGGAATTCATGTAGCTAGAACTTGTGTTTGGAAGACTACACCTAAAATGTTAGGTCAAATAGAAGTAAAAGGTATTGAATTATGCATTAGATGACTAATGTTGCTAAGGCCAAAGTTGGCTATTGGTGATATTAAGAATCATGGTATTAATTTGGTGCCCCTCGGATTTAGTGGTAATTATGCAAAGTAAGTCATTATATGCACTCGTTGTTTGGATACCCTAGAGGATGTTAGAAAGCATATATCCCTAAGTATTACCGATGGACCTAGTATATAAACCATGTAAATGAGATTAAAGTATCCGGCTGCAAAGTGGAGTCGTTAGGGTATGATTAGTAATCCTAAATAGCTAATAGTGAGTATGCATGATAATTCATGGTAAACCCTAGGACCGAAGGTCGATGAGTCTTGATGCTCTTAGCTAGTTGAACATGTAAATGAAGAGAGTAAGATTTCATATAGTTAAGCTAGAGATGAATTAGAGTCATGATGACCCAAGAGACTGATATTAGACTACCGTATTTATGTGCACCATTTCACTTCTAGAAACTAGCGGTTGGTAGACTTCGAATCGTGTTTGATTGAATAGAGGGTGAATCTTGTAGTGATAGTTAAATGAGCGGTTGATTACTTTTGAAGTTCTATTAGATTATATTGAAGGATGCCTTGTGGTTATAATTCTTATGATGACATAGCCTTGAAGATATTTCGTGTAACAAGCTACTTAGATTAGTATACTAAGAATCTTATGAGCTAGATCATTTCGGTACCCATTTGTAGTCCTAAGATTGTTCTTGTATGACCGGTAATCTAGTGGAGCACTGATATCACTTACGTGGCTGTGGCCCTAGCTTAGTAACACTATTGTTGAAGATATATTGGCGGGCATTAAGTGTTCGAAGGAATGACTAGGTCGCTAAATGAGTAGGACCATTGTCCTCTTAAGTATGACGTAACCTTAGATTGAGGTGAGTGGAATTTATTTGAGGATTTAAACTATTCGCCTTAGGAGTCTTGGTTAAGATTAAAAGAAATTCTGAAGCCTCGTGACTTGAAGATAGAGATTTGAATAAGGAAATAAACTGTGGATTACAAGCTGATGAAATTTACTTGTAAGAATTGAACTAGTGCAACATGATCAGTTTATCCATACAATTTCGATGACAGTTTGTTGGTAGTACTTAATAAACCTTTGAGTTTGAGTTTAACGAATCTCAATGGTCTTTCTCTTTGATTACGAGCGTAAAGGGTAACGAAGCTGGGAAAGGAGGTTAGTGAATAGGAGCCTGCAACCGAGAAACTAGTTACTAGAAGATTTGCTAATCTAATGTACCTACGAGATAAGAAGGCTTATGATATTATCAATAGATAACGATTTGAGATGGATTAGTTTGCTTGGTGAGTTCTTCCTAAATAGGGTCGTATCGTGAAAATAATCTATAACATGTGTATGTTCTATGTGTTAACAATTTTGAAGCTAGTTGGTAGGATATGTAAACCGGATATAGACCTATCATCTTGAAATTGATGTATTTCACCATAAGATCATGGTATTATTGTGATATTCCTTTTTGAGGTATGAATCCAAGATTGACACGACATAAGTCAAGATTTTGGAGTTATAGTTATATTGTTAGAATACCAATGCAACTTTGATTACTATGTTTGGAGAAAATGTAGGAAGTGAATTGGTTGTGGTAAGAGAGATCACAAAACACGGGACGAATCAGAGTGGGAAAAATAAAAAAGGTCAGAATCCATCTAAATGACCTCAACAAGTAAGAATGAATTTCGGGACGAAATTCTTTTAAGAAGTGGAGGATGTGAGGCTCGACCTCGAATAATGTGTCTTACCTAGATTTGCATGCCATAGACCCAAAATTATATGATAGACTTTGGATTACATGCCATGTCTTGATTTTTGTGTATGCCTCGTCATACGTGCCTTGACCTAGAATTGTGTGTCCTAATTCTCGATTTACGTGCATTGCATTGAATTACGTGCCTTGCATTAGTTTGCGTGCATTCACCTAGGATTGCGTGCATTTACTTTGGAATCTGTGCATTTGTCTTGATGTATGTGCCTTAGACTTGAAGTACGTGCTTTACCTCGTAGTTTGTGTCTACCTCGTAATTTGTACCCTAGACCTAGGAATGCGCGCCTGCACGCTAATCAATAAAGATTCCCGCACAAAGCACAAGACAATAAAACAATCCTACATAACCCACTAACCATTATTATATTCCTAATTCAAATTCACTACAAGACAAAAATCCTATCATCATCCAAACCATCCCCAATATAATATACCTAATCACATTTTCCTACAAAATCCACTAACATCTAAATACCATATTTTAAACCCACTACAAGACAAAATCTCACTAACCTCTAAACATACCCAACATTCTTTTACACACATGCTAAACTCTAAGCATTTTTCCTAAACCCTAAACATTCTACACAAGACACAAAGCTTACACAACTCTTACATGCTCAACTAATAGCTACAACAAGACAAAACAAAGACATTTTGACCAAGACTAGGCCATTTTCGACCAAGCCATCCTACAAACAATTAAAATTCAAATTATACACAAAACACAACACAAACATGCCCTCTCAACTCACCAAAACCAACACAAACATGCATACACACAAATAAACACTTCAAACTCTCATTTTTCTTCTCAACTCTCCCATTCTCTCTCTATTTCGGTCCTAGCAACCTCCTGAGCATCCAAGACTCCTCAAAAGCTCTCAAGGACTCTCTAAGACTCTCCCAAGCTCGGCCATAGCAAGCCATAGCAAGCAAACACGCAAGAAAGTCTCATACAAGCTCATAACTCATCATTTTCGGCCTAGGTAATGTTTTGATGGTTTTCTTCCATTTCTTTTTGTTCTAAACACATGCACACCTCCTACACAAGCTAAATAAGCTAGGATTTAAGGAAAAAAAAGCAACCTCTCGGCCAAAGCAAGGAATAGGGGCTATTTGTGCGACTCAAAGAGCAATCTTGCATTTTCATCCATCAATAGGCTAAGGTAAGGGTTAAACTCTTTTAAAAGCTTTCAAAACTCACATGCATGCTCTCAGATGGCTATATTTACCTCTGTAGTTATTGTATATGGGTGTATATGAGCTTATCTACTCATGCATGGCTTGATAATGGCTAGAAACTTTAAGATATGTAAACACGTTGTTTTGTTGGCAGCTTACTGACCTTGTGGAACGAAGTGCTTTTGGCTTATTAAACATTGATAAAAAATACATGAAAATTGGTAGGTCACTATTTTTGTCACTTCGAAACATTTTTTGTAGAAATAGGCCAAGGCCAATTTTGACTCTAAGACCTCCAAAATGGCCAAATATCGAAAGGTGTCTAAATCTGAAAAACTAGGAAGTATGAAGTTCGTCCCACCCCCTCATCGCCTATCTCCGCCCCATCTGCAATCCATTCCTATCCCATCAACCAACACTATTTCCCTCAAACGGGCCAAGAGGTTCGACGCCCTATGCCGCTCCCCAAGTGTATCCCCAAGTGCCTAAGTAAGTCATAAGTTGTAACCCAAGTGTCGACGTATGAATGCCCAAGTGTTGCCAAGTGCTCTGTGACCAAGTTCGAATAACATTAGCCCAAGTTAGTTTTCCACGCTCGCTGCGTGCATAAGTGCCGCCGCAAGTGTCGTGGGGTTTCAAGGCAACAATGATGCCCAATTATGCCCAAGTGCTATGTGCTATGCCTAAGGATGCCCAAGTCCTATGCTCAATGATGCCCAAATTCTATGTGCTATGTGATTTACCCAAGTGCTATGCCCAATGATGCTCAAGTCCTATGTGCACCCAACCACTATGCCCAAGTGCTATGCCTAATGATGCCCAAGTGCTATGTGTAAACGAGCCCACTGCTGGTCGACCCCGCGCATCGCATCGAGTGCCCAAGTGTTAGACAGCCTATGCTTGCTTGGTAAGAGATGGTAAAAAATTTGAATCCGACCTTGTGTGCTGTCAGCTCGCATAGTTGCCTAACATTCTTCCCTTATCATTAACAGTGACTGGGGTTATGTTGCCCCTATCTTCGACACGGCTGGGCACGTTGGTGAACGGCTGCGGCACGGCTGCCCACGGTGTTGCACGACGGCGCACGATTAGGCCTCGAATGGGGCACGTACTTGGGGCACGTACTTGGGGCCTCGGATGAGCCATAGCTTGGCACGCAGTTAGGGCATAGCTTGGCAAACAGTAGGGTCGCGCATGGGGCACGATGGGGCAAGTAGTTGGACGACGATAGGGTGCGCGCTTGGGGCGAGGTGATGTGCCCCCATGTGCATTACGTGCTTGCATATGGAAACAATGGGGTGATGATTGGACGCGTATGGTGCTCAAATGGGTGACAATGGGGCGCACATGCCGCACGAAAGTGTGTGCATCGGGCTCGCATACCGCACGAAGGTGCGCGCATGGGGCCCGCATTCTGCACGAAGGTGTGCTTATGAGGCGCCCATGCCTCACGATAGTGCACGCATCGGGCGCGCATGCCACACCATAGGGCGCCCATGCCGCACGATGGTTTGCGCATGGGGTGCGCATGCACCACGAAGATGTGCGTATGGGGCACCCACGGCGCACGACGGTGCACGCATGTGGTGCGCATGCCGCACAATGGTGAACGCATAGTACGTCTATGCTGAACGATTGTGCATGCATAGGGCGCTCATGCCGCACGACGGTGCATGCATGGGCTGCGCATGCTGCACAATGGTTCACGCATGGGCGTGTATGCTGTACAGTGGTGCGTGCATGGGGTGCGCATGCTGTACGACTAGGCGCGCTCGCCGCACGAAGGTGCGTGCATGGGCGGCGATGGTACGCGCATGTGGCGTGCTTGCTGCACGAAGGTGAACGCGTGGGTCCTGCAGGCTGCACGATAGTGCGCACGTGGGGGGCTGTTGGGGCACAGCTTTGGGGTATTATGGGGCACTATAGGGCACCAGGATGGCTAATGAGGAATGTAGTGGCTTCGCTAGCCCCTCATTACCCATCTTGGTACTGTAGCACCGTCGGCGTCATTTGGATGGCTAATGAGAGGGCGAGTGGTTGCCCAAGCACAAAACTAGCTATCTTTGTGCCACCGGCTAGGCACACGTGGGGGGACATTCCTGTTCCTTAACGCGTCGTCGGGCCTGTGCGATATGCGAATCGCCTAGCACACGAAGCTATTGTCGTTGCTGAGTGGATATGAACGGCCATGGTATAATGTCGTGGCGATCCAAGCACCGCCTGGCTTGGGTGACTCTTGGGGGACGGTGAGAGCATGCGTGATGCGCGAATCGCCTGGCACACATGGCATTGGCTTTTGTTAAGCAATGATGCGAGCGTTGCGATGTTACGATTGCTGATGCTTCAATGTCGTGGTGATCCAAGCACCATGCGGCCTTGAAGTCGTCCCCCAGTTGGTTCCGACGGGCCTGTGCAATGCGCAAATCGCCTAGCACATGATGCCTTGGTCCTTGCTGAGTCGTAATGCGACAGACGTGGTCTAGTGTCGTGGCAATCCAAGCACCGCGTGGGCAGAAAGTTTGCTTGTTCCGTTCCCTGCATGTGGGTGCATATAGGCGGACAATGGGGGACTGCAAATGCGCGAATCGCCTAGCACACGGCATTGGCTTTCATTAAGCAACGACGCGAGCGTTGCGATGAGACGATGTATAGAGCTTCAATGTCGTGGTGATCCGAGCACCGTGCAGCCTCGGAGCCGTCCCACGGTGTGTTCCTACGGGCCTGTGTGATGCGTGAATCGCCTAGCACATGACGCCATGGTCTTCGCTGAGTCGTAATGCGACGGACGTGGTCTAGTGTCGTGGCGATCCAAGCACCGCGTGGGCAGGAAGTTTGCTTGTCCCGTTCCGTGCGTGCGGGTGCATATATAGGAATGGTAGGGGACTGTGCGATGAACGAATCGCCTAGCACACAACTTTGGCTTTCGTTAAGCAATGACACGAGCGTTGCGATGAGACGATGGCTAGAGCTTCAATGTCATGGCGATCCAAGCATCGTGCTGCCTCAAAGACGTCCCACGGTGTGTTCCCACTGGCATGCATGATGCGCGAATTGCCTAGCACACGACGCCATGGTTCTCGCTGAGTCGTAATGCGACAGACGTGGTCTAGTATCGTGGCGATCCAAGCACCGCGTGGGCAAGAAGTTCGATTTCAGTTGGTACCTCAGTTGTGTGTAATCGGTGCATGGTCGGGCACCACGAAGTAGGCCCTTAAGCTTACGACGTACGGCCTAGTCATGCACATCGTCTTGTTCCCATCCCTTGTCCCTTGTCCCTCAGAAATTCTTTGTGCCTAGCGGTGCGTGCTTGGGCCATCTCGCTGGTTTTGTTCGCTTGAAGGGCTTCGTTTTCCTAGACGGTGGGCGTTTACCTTCTTAGTGGTCCAGGCATAGAGAACGTGATAGCGCGTGAGTGGTGGTCGGCTTGTATGGGTCGGTTGGATCCCTGCTTGAGCAGCGACGTTCGTCCTTGCTTGCCTCTTCATTTGTGGGCCAAGTGCTTACGTTGCCTCGGTCGGCCGGCCAGTTTCCTGTGTTGCGTACTACAAAGACGGCAGTCTAAACTCACATCGTCCATCTTTTGCCTTGCTTCTGCCTCCGTCGACAACGTGGGGCGAACCCTTAAGCACGTCCCGTGTTCCACGCTGCTCGCTCCTACTAGTGTGGCAAATGTGGCCCATGGTGCATAGCTAGATCTCTCGGATGCGGCACACCATGACAGTATGGGGTCCTAGGCCTCTCTTTGCCCGAAACCAGCATTTGTTGCTAACTGCGTACGACGGTCGTGTGCTTGTCTCTAGTCGTCGACCCTTAGGGGACGACATGCCTCGTGCGACGCCGGCGTCAGTGAGGAATGCTACGTGGTTGATCCTGCCAGTAGTCATATGCTTGTCTCAAAGGTTAAGTCATGCATGTGTAAGTATGAACTAATTCAGACTGTGAAACTGCGAATGGCTCATTAAATCAGTTATAGTTTGTTTGAAGGTATCTACTACTCGGATAACCATAGTAATTCTAGAACTAATACGTACAACAAACCCCGACTTCCGGATGGGATGCATTTATTAGATAAAAGGTCAACGCGGGCTCTGCCCGTTGCTGCGATGATTCATGATAACTCGACGGATCACACGGCCCTCATGCTGGCAACGCAACATTCAAATTTCTACCCTATCAACTTTCGATGGTAGGATAGTAGCCTACCATGATGGTGACGGGTGATGGAGAATTAGGGTTCGATTTTGAAGAGGAAGCCTGAGAAACGGCTACAACATGCAAGGAAGGCAGCAGGCGTACAAATTACCCAATCCTGACACGGGGAGGTAGTGACAATAAATAACAATACCGGACTCAAAGAGTCTGGTAATTGGAATGAGTACAATCTAAATCCCTCAACGAGGATCCATTGAAAGGCAAGTCTGGTACTAGTAGCTGCAGTAATTCTATCTACAATAGCGTATATTTAAGTTGTTGCAGTTAAAAAGCTCGTAGTTGGACTTTGGGATGGGTCAGCCAGTCTGCCTTAGGTGTGCACCGGTCGTCTCGTCCCTTTTGCCGGCGATGCACTCCTGGCCTTAACTAGCCGAGCGTGCCTCCGGCGCTGTTACTTTGAAGAAATTAGAGTGCTCAAAGCAAGCCTACGCTCTGTATACATTAGCATGGGATAACATTATAGGATTTCGATCCTATTGAGTTGGCCTTCCGGATCGGAGTAATGATTAACAAGGACAGTCGGGGGCATTCGTATTTCATAGTTAGAGGTGAAATTCTTGGATTTATGAAAGACGAACAACTGGGAAAACATTTGCCAAGGATGTTTTCATTAATAAAGAACGAAAGTTGGGGGCTCGAAGATGATCAAATACCGTCCTAGTCTCAACCATAAACGATGCCGACCAGGGATTGGCAGATGTTGTTTTTAGGACTCTGCCGACACCTTATGAGAAATCAAAGTTTTTGGGTTTCGGCGGGAATATGGTCGCAAGGATGAAACTTAAAGGAATTGACGGAAGGGCACCACCAGGAGTGCAGCCTGTGGTTTAATTTGATTCAACACGGGAAAACTTACCAGGTCCAGACATAGTAAGGATTGACAGATTGAGAGCTCTTTCTTGATTCTATGGGTGGTGGTGCATGGCTGTTCTTTGTTGGTGGAGTGATTTGTCTGGTTAATTTCGTTAACGAACAAGACCTCCGCCTGCTAACTAGCTATGCAAAG
>CM075776.1:35133356-35145856 GCA_037974665.1 Ehretia macrophylla
TCTTAAATATAACATATCCAGAGATCATGCATATCTAAGCATGTTTACTATATTAAATCGTCCATGCAAGAACAGTGCGCAACATAGACCTCGATGAAGTTATACTAGCAAGTATTAGCATATATCTTCACATGCATGGATATATAATCACATATCATGCTTATGAACCTTTGAAAATACTTTAAAAACAGTTTAGAACTCTCACCTTGATGAAGATTAAGCAAGAATTGAAGCAAGCAAATGCAAAGATTGAAACTAGCTAGCCAAAGCCTTTCTTTTCTTCTCCTTCTTTCTTTCTTTCTTTCTCCTTCTCTCCCTCTTCTTCTTTCTCTTCCTCTCTTGCACGACCCTTACCCTCTCTAAATCGGATTTTTCTTCTTTTGAATGAGTGTATAGGTGATAAGAACTAAGCAATGGAAAATAATAAGCTTTTGTTGAACTCTAGGCATGAAAATGTGTAAAAAGCTCTTACAAAGTGTATTTTTATGAGTCTTGTGTTTAGTGTTGTCATAGGAATGTTTTTTTTTTTTGTGTCTTGTGTGAGTTTAAATTATAATTGTGTGTAAGAGAATGTTGGATTGTTTGTCTTCTAGTGGGTTGAATTAGGATTAAAGTATAATATTAATAGTTAGTGGGTTTTCTTGGAAAAGGTGATTAGGTATATTATATTGGGGATGGTTTGGGTGATGATAGGATTTTGTCTTGTAATGAATTTGAATTAGGATTAAAATAATGTTAGTGGAATGTTTAGGAATAATTTAATGTTATTTTATAGATAGTGGAATTTGTAGGATTTGAATTAGGAATATAATAATGGTTAGTGGATTGGGTAGGATTATTTTATTGTCTAGTGCTTTGTGCAGGAATCTTTATTGATTAGCGTGCAAGCACGCATTCATAGGTGAATGCACGTAAACCAATGCAGGGCATGCAATTCAATGCAATGCATGAAAATCAAGGTACGACTCTTGTATCTAGGTTAAGGCACGCAGTTCAAGGTTAGTGCACGAATATCGAGGTGTCGCACATAAATCGATGATTTGGGCAAACAATTCTAGGTCAAGACATGTATGACGAGGCATGAACGAAAGCCAAGACAGGGCACGTAATCAAAGGTCGGTCATATAATTCTGGGTCTAAGGCACACAAATCGAGGTAAGACACATTATTCGGGGTCGGGCCTCACATCCTCCCCTCCTTAAAAAAATTTCATTCCGAAATTCATTCTTACCTATTAAGCTAGTATAGGAGCTGTAGTTAGTCTCTTCTTCAATTCTTGGAAACTGGATTCACACTTGGCATCCCAATAGTAAGCAACTTTCTTCCGAGTCAACTGGTTCAAAGGCCCAGAAATTTTGGAGAAGTCTTTAACAAATCTCCGGTAGTAACCTGCCAATCCAAGAAAACTCCGAATCTCTGACACCGTCTCAGGTCTCTTCCAAGATGAAACAACTTCAATCTTAGCTTGGTCCACTGAAATTCCTCGATCTGAAATGATATGGCCTAGAAAAGATATCTGGTTCAACCAGAACTCGCACTTGCTGAATTTAGCAAAAAGCTTATTTTCCTGCAAAGTCTGTAGCACAATCTTCAAGTGTTGCTCATGTTCAACCTCGTTCTTCAGGTACACTAAAATGTCGTCAATAAAGATCACGACAAACTGATCAAGGTAAGGTCGGAAAACTCTCTGCATCAAGTCCATGAATGCGGCTGGTGCATTCGTCAATCCAAACGGCAACACAACAAATTCGTAGTGGCCATATCTAGTCCTGAATCCCATCTTTGGTATATCGTCACTCCGAATCCTAAGTTGATAGTAACCCTGCCTCAAATCAAATTTAGAGTAAACACTTACCCCCTGCAACTGGTCAAACAATTCCTCAACGACAAGGGGTATTTATTCTTAATCGTGACTTGATTAAGTCCCCTGTAATCAATGCATAACCGTAGCGTGCCGTCTTTCTTTCTCACAAACAACACAGGTACGCCCCACGACGAAGAACTAGGTTGTATAAACCCTTTCTCAAGCAAATTCTAAAGCTGAATTTTTAACTCCTGAAGTTCAGCCGATGCCATTCTATAAGGACTCCTAAAAATTGGCGCAGTGCCTGGCACAAGATCAATCACGAACTCAATCTCCCTATCCGGTGGTAAACCTGGTAATTCCTTGGGAAACACACCAGGGAAGTCTCTAACAATCGGAACCTCGTTCAAAATCAACTTATCAGTAGGCTGATTGATCAAATAAGCTAAGTAAGTTTCACAACCCTTATTCAACAACTTAGAAGTCTTGATCGCTGATAAAAGAGGAATTCGGGCAGCCCTACAGTTCCCAACAATCTCTAGTACCGGTAGGTCAGGAACCTGAAGATAAACGACCTTTGTTCTACAATCCAACTGAGCATAGTACTTCCCCAACCAGTCCATTCCCAAAATGATTTCAAAGTCACGGAATAGCAATATAATTAAATCAGCAGGAAATTTACGGTTCTCAATGCATATATCATAAGATTTGCAAATAGACTCAGTAACAAATTTTGCACCTAAAGGCGTACTAACTTCAACTTCATGCGGCAATTTATCAATGCAAACATTCACAGATCGTGCACATGCAGGAGTTATAAACGAATGTGTAGCTCCGGGATCAATCAAAACTTTAACTGGCTGAGTATTGAGAAGAAAGGTACCTTCCACTATAGTTGTAGTATCGGGTAGCTCCTCTGCATCTAGTGCAAAGACCCTAGCCTGAACCCTCTGTGCTGGACGTGCACCTGCAGCCCTATTCTGCACACCTTGGCCTCCAGTACGGCCCTGAACATTGTTATACTTAGGGCAATCTCTCACCCTATGATCATCACTGCCACAACCCGTGCATTTACCACTCTTCCTCTAGGAGTTAGCCTCAATATGCCCCGATCGATTACAATAATTAGACTACTGATTTTTCCTAACTGCAGTATTTCCCGTAGGTGCTGGGGCTCTGGCAGTAGCAGCTGGCCTAGCCTGAATCTGCTGCTGTGGCTGATACGGACGTTGCTGAGGAACCTGTGCAGAAGTCTGATACTACCTCGGCTGACTCTGGCTGCTCTGGCCCAAATACTGCTTCTTACTCGGCTGACTGCTCTAAGCTAACATCTCAGCCTTCCGTTTCTCAAACTTCGAGGCTGCCTGAAATGCCTCGGGAAAAGTAGTGTAGGTCTACCCAGTCAAATGCAACTGAATGTCCATTCTCAGCCCACGGACAAACCTATGTATCATCCTCCTAGCTGGCCGTACCAACTCGGGCATATACCTCGACAGGCTAACAAACCTGGCCTCGTACTGTGCAACAGTCATATTTCCCTGCTTCAGGGCCACAAACTCGTCCTCCCTCCTTTCCATAGCCATCTCGGGAATATACTTATCCTGAAACTCACTTACAAAATCATCCCATAAATGTGGAACATCCTCACAATCCCACCTCAATCTGACAGTATTCCACCACTGCTCTGCATCGCCCTCAAACAGGAATGATACATAATCTATTCTTGCCTTATCAGTGTACCTCAAAGCGGTAAAATTTTTCTCGACACGGTTAATCCATCTCTCGGCCGCCTCATCATCCGGCTCTCCGAAGAACTTTCCCGGCTCGTGCCTCAAAAATTTCTCTAACTGATTATTCTCAACTCTATACCCCTGTCCACTAGGATTAACTTGATTTCCCTGGGGATTATTCCTATCCTGCCTCTGCTCATGCAGCACCTGTGTAATCCGGTCTACTGCAGTAGTCATAGTTGTGATAACCCGAATCCTGCATACATTTAATAACACTTGACTGCATTTGATTAAATGTTTAATTAGTTAAATCATCTAATTTTCACTGTTTTGCTATTTCTTTTAGAAGAATTTGAAAAGGATTTATATTAATTGATTAAAAGATTATTACCTATTTCTAATAATTGTAGTAATTGAATTTATTGTCTTGCGATTAATTAAATGTCATCTTAAGTGTTAATATTTAATTGCACTTGATTTCATGTTTATATTTATTTGTTCATTTGTAACATAACATTAACTTTTTAATTCTTTAAAATGTTATGGAAATAGTTAAATTAATTATTTTAAATGAATATTTATTGCCTTGATTGTTTTGATTATTTTAATAATCGGTTTTGGTTGTTTTGCATTAAATTACTCGATTTTCAATTTAATGAGAAAAGTAACTCCGAGCCGGAGTTAATTTTAAACTATTCTACTTTTCAAAGAATTAGAGTTTTATATTATTGTTCATCACTTTATTAGTGATCGATTAGTGACCGTTCGATCGTAGAATTTCAAAATAAGAGTTAGAGAAATATTTTTCGGATTTAATGAAAAAAAATTTTTTAGCTTAATTTAACTAGTTTTAGTTGTTTTTCATTTAATTGCATTATTTTAACATGAATTGGAATTAATGGCATCAAAATAAGCTTATTTGATTAATTTTAACTAAAGTTTGATTTTGCAAAAGACCAAAATGCCCTTTGTCACCTAATAAATAATAAAACAAGGCTAAAATCAATAAAAACAAATTGCAAAATGCCACCCAAGTCCCCCCCATGGCCGAAGCATTTCAAGAGGAAAAGGAAAAGATTTTCTTGCAATTTTCTTCTACAATTGCGCGTGGAATTGCTCGGGGGTCGTGCCTCGGGTCCTTGCGGGTCTTGGTCTTCAATCTCTGTGAGGGTTTTCAAGCTTTTGTGCATTTTAATCTGAATTTGATTTTTGAGTCAATTTTTCAGATTTGATATTTATCGCGTTATAATGCCTGTTATTGCTTGAAATAGCTTGCTTAGGGTTCGTAGAGCATTGCTTGTTTGTTATTTAGCAATTTTTACGATTGAAAGTGCGTAATTGAAATTGGGGAAGAACATGAATAGTGAATTATGAATAGTAAACCCTAGAATTTCGGATTTCGATCCGAATTGCGATTGTTTGATTTGGATAGGTGCCATTAGTGATAGAAAGCTAAAATGTAAAATAAAAATGGATCGGCCTTTGTTAAAATTGAAAATTAGACGAAGAAACGTAAAGGGGCCGTTTGACCAAAAGTTGACCGTGCTCGAATTGAGTTGGGGTTTTTGCAATTGAGGGTATGGAAGCACTTTTGGCGCTATTGTGGCGTTGATTGAATGACCGGTTAGCATAGCTGTAGTTCAAACGCAGTAGGTGGACTTTCGGGTCTCGGGTGAGAAAGTGAAGTTTAGAGACATAGAAACGTGCCTTGTAGTGCCTGAGGGAATGTAGTGAAATCAGTTTCCTAATCCCGTAGCTCGGTTGCTCGTAATTGCCCTTGGAAGTTGGGGTTGAATAGTGATATTTGTTGTTTTCGTGTTTGAACTGTCGTTACTTGTTTAAATGTTGTTATTGTCGCTTATTATTACTTGTTATGCTTGGAAAGTTAGTTGAATGCTGGTATTGATTGTGATTGCTTGTTATCTCGTTTGTTGTCACTAGTTTGTATTGTTGTGCTATCGCTCGTTTATTGCCTTGTATCGAGTCTTGCATTGCATAGTGTCTCGCGCGTGAGTGATGGGCCTCTCTGGGTAGCCTCGGGTTGCCAGTGTTGGTTGCTCTAGCTCCGCTGCTATTCCCTTTCTCGCTTGGGTTGCCTCCCAGGGAGATTTGGGTCGTAGAATTGATGGATACTTCCGGGGTATTCCAAACTGGTGTTATAAGGTGGATGCGCGCTTATTGTCATCGTTGTCAAACATCAAGCTCGAGATTGATGTATCGCTCGTGAAATGGTATATTACTCGTATGAGTGAACCACAGCCTTCAGAGTGTGGTATAGCTTTAAAGGGCTGTGTTAATGCTTTCTTGATTGCTTATAGTATTGTTGTTTGTATTGAATGTTTCCTTATTGTCTTTATTGCTCAACTATGATTATTTGCATTGCACGATCTTCTTTCTCTCCAACTCGATATCTGTCTCGCCCTCACTGAGTATACGTGTTGTGTATACTCACTCCTCACCACCACATTTCAGGAAATGCCATGTTAGCTAGAAAGTTCGTGATTACGTGAAAGTTCATGCCTGAAGAGTTGTCTTGCGTGCCTATGTGGCTCGAGTGTCGAAGTTGTAAAGATATATGCTTCCTTATGTTGTATGTATTTAATGTCAAGAAGTATGTATTTTAAGTTGCATTAGATTGTTGAAGTAGTTTGATAAGTTAGATTATGTATCTAGTTATTATAACTTAACTTCAAATGCATGTTTGTAATGTCCAAAACAAAAGAGTGAGAATGGTATGATAGTATATTTTGTGTAGTAGATTAGTATGGATTAAATGTCAAGCTTGAATGTTCTTGTAAAAAAAAAAATGAAAAGAGATAGGTTAGCTTTTAAATTTGAAATGTATATATACTTGCTGAGTTTAAATTGTTGAGAACCGAGGCTCGGATGGCCTTTAGGAATTTTGTATGGTTGGACACGGTGTTGGTCCATTTAAATGCTATTACAGGTTTTACATTTTGCCTAGAAACAGGGGAGACTCCGTCCGTTTTCCCTGAAAATTTATGCCCGGGATTGGTTTGGGTTGTGATTAGATTGATTGATAGAACTCCCGGTCTCGAGAGGGATCGGGGTGTCACAGGTGGTATCAGAGCTTATTTAGCTCATAAGCCGGGACAGGGTCCTCGGTCTGGTGGGTAGTGACCCTTAAATGTGTGCTTGTTAAGTGTGTCTTGAAAGTGTATGCTTTTATGTGAGATTATGTGTCTTGACATGAATGTGTGCTCCTATGTGATATAGTTATGTGTTATGTGTTAATTGTGTGCTAAGTGAAGTAAAGTGTCTAGTTGTGCATTGAATTGACCTATCGAATCGACCTCGTGGATTGTTATTTGCTTGAAGTATTGCTTTTAATGTGTGTATTGAAATGTCTTGAATTAGCTATGCCCTGATTTGAATTGATTATGCTGTGCTTGACTTGATTGTTATGCTTGAGTGACCTTGTTGAATAAGCTATTTTGTAAACTTGCTGGCATAATAGCTTAAGGCATATGTATAACTGTGATATCTTGGCATTCATTCATGTCCCATGGAATGGTAAGAAATACTTCTTTCTCCCCTGAAGAAAGTGGTTCACCGCTGGCTTTTCAACGTGTATGGATTGGCAGGAAATGAATGGCATTTGGCTAGCCTTTATTTGGAAATTGGTGTTTGCTTTTGGAGCTCGGTTATTGGCGAATCTCTATGGTCTTCCTCTGTGCTTAACGGATGTGAAAGAATAGCTTTCTCTTGGGGTTTATTTGGTTGGTCTTTGGAGCATTCTTTGGTTTTCTTAATGGGTATTCTTTGGAGACTTCTGTTGGCATTTCTCGGTGGATTTGGCTATTGGGATTTCAATCAGCCTTACTGCACAGTATTATCTAGGGTATATGTGTCTCTGTCTTTATTGGTATGATACTGGCATCCCTGATTGGAAATTCTTCAATGGCGTTCTCTTGGTATTTTCCTTGTTGGCAAAGTTGTATGAAGTTCTCACTTGACAAACAGTGAAGAGGCCTCAGAGTTTGGTCTCGGTATATTGTTTATCAGTTCGGTGTTTATCCTTGGAGTTTTCGTCCATCTGGGAAACTATGTTTGTTATTCAGCTTGGTTGTTTTATTGGGCACATTATATTTTCTCTGCTATTTCCTTTGACATTCCTCTCAGCATTTGATAGCAAAACTCGGAATCTAATTGGGTGTCCCATGGGGTTATTATTTGGATGGTTTCTTTAGAACTTTGAAATATATTTGATTGGGTTCTTAGTATTTTCTTCAGCACTCTTAACTGGGTATTCTTCTATGAAATTCATGACCAGTGGGGTACTTATTTGGACCTCTAGATGGAACCTTTGTTTGAGCCTTTATTTGGCTTCTTGTTTGGGAATTCTCGGGCAGTAATAGTTGAACTTCTACTCGAGATTCGTGTATGGGGTATTCATTCGGTATTCTTCTTATCATTAATATGTGATGTGATTTTATTTACAGTATCTTTGCTTAGGTCTTTATTGGTATTTCCTCGGCATTCTTGATTGGAATTTCTATTCGGGATTTCCTACGAGCATTCTTATATATTATCTTGCTCAGCAATCGATGAAGATTTATCAGAGTTGGATTTTAGATGACGCAGAGTCCTATTGGAAGAAGAATTGCGAGGACGCAATTGTTTTAAGGGGGGAAAGATGTGATAACCCGAATCCTGCATGCATTTAATAACACTTGACTGCATTTGATTAAATGTTTAATTAGTTAAATCATCTAATTTTCACTGTTTTGCTATTTCTTTTAGAAGAATTTGAAAAGGATTTATATTAATTGATTAAAAGATTATTACCTATTTCTAATAATTGTAGTAATTGAATTTATTGTCTTGCGATTAATTAAATGTCATCTTAAGTGTTAATATTTAATTGCACTTGATTTCATGTTTATATTTATTTGTTCATTTGTAACATAACATTAACTTTTTAATTCTTTAAAATGTTATGGAAATAGTTAAATTAATTATTTTAAATGAATATTTATTGCCTTGATTGTTTTGATTATTTTAATAATCGGTTTTGGTTGTTTTGCATTAAATTACTCGATTTTCAATTTAATGAGAAAAGTAACTCCGAGCCGGAGTTAATTTTAAACTATTCTACTTTTCAAAGAATTAGAGTTTTATATTATTGTTCATCACTTTATTAGCGATCGATTAGTGACCGTTCGATCGTAGAATTTCAAAATAAGAGTTAGCGAAATATTTTTCGGATTTAATGAAAAAAATGTTTTTAGCTTAATTTAACTAGTTTTAGTTGTTTTTCATTTAATTGCATTATTTTAACATGAATTGGAATTAATGGCATCAAAATAAGCTTATTTGATTAATTTTAACTAAAGTTTGATTTTGCAAAAGACCAAAATGCCCTTTGTCACCTAATAAATAATAAAACAAGGCTAAAATCAATAAAAACAAATTGCAAAATGCCACCCAAGTCCCCCCCATGGCCGAAGCATTTCAAGAGGAAAAGGAAAAGATTTTCTTGCAATTTTCTTCTACAATTACGCGTGGAATTGCTCGGGGGTCGTGCCTCGGGTCCTTGCGGGTCTTGGTCTTCAATCTCTGTGAGGGTTTTCATGCTTTTGTGCATTTTAATCTGAATTTGATTTTTGAGTCAATTTTTCAGATTTGATATTTATCGCATTATAATGCCTGTTATTGCTTGAAATAGCTTGCTTAGGGTTCGTAGAGCATTGCTTGTTAGTTATTTAGCAATTTTTACGATTGAAACTGCGTAATTGAAATTGGGGAAGAACATGAATAGTGAATTATGAATAGTAAACCCTAGAATTTCGGATTTCGATCCGAATTGCGATTGTTTGATTTGGATAGGTGCCATTAGTGATAGAAAGCTAAAATGTAAAATAAAAATGGATCGGCCTTTGTTAAAATTGGAAATTAGACGAAGAAACGTAAAGGGGCCGTTTGACCAAAAGTTGACCGTGCTCGAATTGAGTTGGGGTTTTTGCAATTGAGGGTATGGAAGCACTTTTGGCGCTGTTGTGGCGTTGATTGAATGACCGGTTAGCATAGCTGTAGTTCAAACGCGGTAGGTGGACTTTCGGGTCTCGGGTGAGAAAGTGAAGTTTAGAGACATAGAAACGTGCCTTGTAGTGCCTGAGGGAATGTAGTGAAATCAGTTTCCTAATCCCGTAGCTCGGTTGCTCGTAATTGCCCTTGGAAGTTGGGGTTGAATAGTGATATTTGTTGTTTTCGTGTTTGAACTGTCGTTACTTGTTTAAATGTTGTTATTGTCGCTTATTATTACTTGTTATGCTTGGAAAGTTAGTTGAATGCTGGTATTGATTGTGATTGCTTGTTATCTCGTTTGTTGTCACTAGTTTGTATTGTTGTGCTATCGCTCGTTTATTGCCTTGTATCGAGTCTTGCATTGCATAGTGTCTCGCGCGTGAGTGATGGGCCTCTCTGGGTAGCCTCGGGTTGCCAGTGTTGGTTGCTCTAGCTCCGCTGCTATTCCCTTTCTCTCTTGGGTTGCCTCCCAGGGAGATTTGGGTCGTAGAATTGATGGATACTTCCGGGGTATTCCAAACTGGTGTTATAAGGTGGATGCGCGCTTATTGTCATCGTTGTCAAACATCAAGCTCGAGATTGATGTATCGCTCGTGAAATGGTATATTGCTCGTATGAGTGAACCACAGCCTTCAGAGTGTGGTATAGCTTTAAAGGGCTGTGTTAATGCTTTCTTGATTGCTTATAGTATTGTTGTTTGTATTGAATGTTTCCTTATTGTCTTTATTGCTCAACTATGATTATTTGCATTGCACGATCTTCTTTCTCTCCAACTCGATATCTGTCTCGCCCTCACTGAGTATACGTGTTGTGTATACTCACTCCTCACCACCACATTTCAAGAAATGCCATGTTAGCTGGAAAGTTCGTGATTACGTGAAAGTTCATGCCTGAAGAGTTGTCTTGCGTGCCTATGTGGCTCGAGTGTCGAAGTTGTAAAGATATATGCTTCCTTATGTTGTATGTATTTAATGTCAAGAAGTATGTATTTTAAGTTGCATTAGATTGTTGAAGTAGTTTGATAAGTTAGATTATGTATCTAGTTATTATAACTTAACTTCAAATGCATGTTTGTAATGTCCAAAACAAAAGAGTGAGAATGGTATGATAGTATATTTTGTGTAGTAGATTAGTATGGATTAAATGTCAAGCTTGAATGTTCTTGTAAAAAAAAAAAATGAAAAGAGATAGGTTAGCTTTTAAATTTGAAATGTATGTATACTTGCTGAGTTTAAATTATTGAGAACCGAGGCTCGGATGGCCTTGAGGAAGTTTTGTATGGTTGGACATGGTGTTGGTCCATTTAAATGCTATTACAGGTTTTACATTTTGCCTAGAAACAGGGGAGACTCCGTCCGTTTTCCCTGAAAATTTATGCCCGGGATTGGTTTGGGTTGTGATTAGATTGATTGATAGAACTCCCGGTCTCGAGAGGGATCGGGGTGTCACAATAGTAGCCATAAACTGCTCAGGCAACGGTTGCTGACCCTGTTCTGCTGCCTCTTCATCTGATCCTATACCTTGAGTACCACGACGTGGCGGCATAGTAGCAATTCACAATAGCTGGCAACATTTGAAAGCAGTTTATAGACAGAAATGTAGGACATAAGATTAGATAACACTTAAGTCAATAACAATCAAACATTCTAACACGCAATTCACATAACACAAGTTTGACATGCCAAACTAATTCACTTTAAACACATAAGCACTCCAAGCTCACAAAGTCATGCTATAACATTCTCTTTCCACTTAACAATTATACAAGAACACTCTAGCATTTTGGACCTTTACCCTACAGACCGAGAAACATATCCCAGCTCATGCAAGACTATCATGCTCTGATACTACCTAAAGATGTCACGCCCCGACCCGACCCGACCCCGCAAAAGGCCAAGCCCGGACCCGACACACGGACGGAGTCTCCTCTATACCGCGGACGATCCAAAAACCCTAAAATCATCATAAAACTTGTGAAAGCCACAAAACAATTCAAACAAGCCAACTTTCTTTGAAAACATACATTTCTTATTAGCCAACTTTGCAACCCAAAAATGATATGCATACTACACAAGTATTTATGCCACTACTCAATTCCATTAGCATGTATTTCCTTACTAGTCACAAGGGTATAAGTTTACAACTTTACATTCTTTCAACTTATACAACATAAGACCGTAGAGGCCTCAAACTAGAAAATACATACAAGGCTACAAGCCTCAAAATTAAGTGACATCCAAGAAATATACATAACAAGCAAGGCTCGCACAAAATCTGGTAACCAACCACCAGCAAAGCAGAGAAGTGCTATCACGGAAACACCTCCACCTGCTCTTCTTCCTCTATTACCTCAATAGGGTCTGCTTCAACTACTCCTGTAAAAACATAGTATAGAGAAGAATGAGCAAAAGCTATTGCTCAGTGAGGCAATTGGTCTCAAGGACGGAGATGAGAGGAGTATGCAATGCAATTAGTCAAGCAATACATACAAATATCATATAGAGGTACAACAAAGCCAACAATAAGGCAAGGCAAGTATTTAAAACTGCAAACACTCATTCAAAGGATACGATACTCTTTTCACGAGCAACTTTCAAACACAAATTCAATGACGACGCGCTGGCCCAAACCACCTTATAACACCAGTTTGGAATACCCCGGAAGTATCCATCAATCTACGACCCAAAACTCCCTGGGAGGCAACCCAAGCGAGAAGAGGGAATAGCAGCGAAGCTAGAGCAACCAACAATGGCAACCCGAGGCTACCCAGAGAGGCCCATCACTCACGCACGAGACACTATGCAATGTAAGACTCGATACAAGGCGATAAACAAGCGATAAAGCCACACGTGGGAGAATAACAAAGTAGGTTACTCTCGCACGCAATAGCAACAATTGATAAGAATTTCAATCCAAAT
>CM075776.1:35150856-35208356 GCA_037974665.1 Ehretia macrophylla
GGGCGACGATTGGACGTGCATGGCACGCGGATGGGCAACAATAGGGCACACCTGCCGCACGAAGGTGCGCGCATGGGGCGCGTATGCCCCATGATGATGTACGCATGTGGTTCGCATGCCGCACGAAGGTGCGCACATTGGGTACCCATCCCGCATGATAGTACGCGCATCAGGTGCGCATGGGGGGCCCATGCTGCACGATGGTGCGCTCATCGGGCACGCATACCGCACCATGGTGCGCGTATGTGGCCCGTATGTAGCACGAAGGTACGCGCACGGGGCGCCCATGCTGCACGATGGTGCGCGCATCATGCGCGCATGCGGCACAATGGTTGGAGCATGCGGCCTGTATGCGACACGAAGGTGCGCGCATGGGGCACCCGTGCCGTACAAGGTTGCACACATGGGGTGCCCATGCCCCACGAAGGTACACGCATGGTTCATCCATACCGCACGATGGTGCACGCATGGTGCACCCATGCCGCACGATGGTGAGCGTATGGGGCGCGCCTGCTGCACGATGGTGCACTCATTGGGCGCCCCTGCCGCACGAAGGTGCACGCATTGTGCGCCCATGCGGCACTATGGTGCGCGTATGAGGCGCCCATGCCGCAGGATGACGAGCGCATGAGGCATCCATGCTGCACGATGGTGCGCGCATGGGGTGCCCATGCCGCACAATGGTGCCCGCATGGAGCGCGCATGCCACACGAAGGTGCGCGCATGGGGCACCCATGCCTCACGATAGTGTGCGCTTGTGGCGCGCATGCCGCACGAAGGTGCACACATGGGGCGCCCTTGCCTCACGATAGTGCGCGTATGTGGCGCACATGCAGCACAATGGTTCGCCCATGGTCCGCCCATGCTGCGTGATGGTGCGCGCATGGGGCGAGCATGCCGCACACCATGCCACACGACGGTGCTCACATGGGGCGTGCATATCGCACAACGTTACGCGCATATGGTGCTCATACCGCACGGTGGTGCGCGCATGGGATGCGTATACCGCATGACCAGGCGCACACACCGCACGACAGTGTGCGCATGGACCGCGATGGTGGGCGCATGTGGTGTGCTTGCCGCACGAAGGTGCGCTCATGGGTCCTGCAGGCCGCACGACGGTGTGCACGTAGGGGGCTGTTGGGGCACAAGTTTGGGGCACTATGGGGCACTATGGGGGTACGCTTGGGGAATACTTAAGGGAAGTGAGGGACGGCTTAGGCACTACTTGGGGACGTATTGAGGGTCATTCAGATTGTATTTCCACACAAATATGGACATTTTTGTGCTTTTACAATTATTTTTCGAGTCCATGAATTATTCTTAACAAAATCCCTTGCCCGACAAACATTTCATCACACTCGGGAGGCGAATTAGATTAATCGGGTTCCGAATCCATCCAAAAAAATTTTCCACTCCAAATATCATCTAAACAAATTAATATATGAATTAGTATAAATTTTACAAAATTATCTAGTATTTTATCTTATTTTTCCCTATTTTTTGTAATTATTAAATATTAAACATTATTTTTTCAAAAAAATAATCTTGAAACATTTAGATATTGTATCCTATTCCAAAAAAATTAATTTATGAATTAATATAAATTTTCCATAATTTTCTACTATTTATACTAAGGAAATAATGAGTTAGGTTAGTAAATTGGGTCTAATTAAACATATTTAAGGGTCTAATAAAAGTCCAAAGTCTAGCTAATTCACTAAAAGCCCAAATAAGAATTCTACAAAAAAGTTACTATTCTTTCATAATACTATTCATTCAAGACGAAAACTATTTTCTAAATGCATACTCCCAATATTAAATACACAAAATAATATTTTTCACATTCCTCCTACATGATATGTGACAGAAAAAAATACAGTTTCAGAAAAATTAAACAGTAAATTTTCTTTATGAATAGTGTCTTATGCTAAAAATTGAATAAATGTACATTTAATACTCAAATAACACATTCAAAATTTTAAAATGAATATGAAGAGGTTCTCGGTCGTCACACCAGAAGCCGCAGTAATTCCAGCTCCAATAGCATATATTTAAGTTGTTGCAATTAAAAAGCCCATAGTTGGACTTTGCGATAGGTCAGCCGGTCCACCTTAGGTGGTGTCATGCCCCAACCCAACCTATGGAGGCTAGACTAGGGTATGACCTAATTCATTCACACCATTTCACATACTTAACTGTTGTTATTATTTAACACTTAACGTTGGCCTAGAACTCCAAAATATTTTTTGAAAAACCGGCAGCATAACGGTTGTTTGTAAGACCTTTGGTTTGACCTAATCTTCTAAACGCCTCAAAACTTTCAACCATCACTTCGATTCCAACTAAGATTCCTATTTTATCGTTAACCGATATGCTTATTGATCTAACTCGAAAGTCTTATTTGGTTAACAAGCCTGACAAGATTACTATGTTCCGTTTATTTGTCAAGTCCTTTTACGCGAGTACCTGTTATCCTTTAGCCTATGAATAAGTACCTGGTTAAGATTAAATAGGTTCATTCTATTTGATCTTTCACCTAATGCTTTAGTTGCCTATGATAGTTACTAAATTAAAATAGTGATAGCAAACCACTAAAATAGCGTGTTCGTCTAGTTATAATCAGTACAAGCCAAAATTAGACTGAACTGGCTCTATCAAGTTTTCTCTTCTCAACTCAGGAGGTAGCAGCAAGGAGAGTAGAATAGGTAGTGAAATCATGTGAAGCCAAATGATCTTGAATTTCTTGCCTCAACCCATTCATAAATTACCACATCTTCACCTCAGGGGTATTGACCATGTATTGTGCATAGCGGGACAGTTTGTCGAAGCGAGCCTCATACTGAGCTACTGTCATGTTGCCCTGGGTCAAGGTCATAAACTCTTCAATCCGCCTTTATCTTGAAACTGCAGGTATGTATTTCTCCTTGAAAGCCTTAACGAAGTTGCTCCACAAGCGAGGTGTATGATTAGTGTCCTAAAGTGCCTCCACAGTGTGCCACCAATGCTCAGCATCCCCATGTAACAGAAACACATCAAACTCAATCCTTTCTTCATCAGTGTAATCAAGTGGCCTGTAAATCCTTTCAATCTCAGACAACCAAGCCTTTGCCTTTTCATCATTAGCTTCACCGTAGAACTTGGACGGGTGAAAATCAAGGAATTCCAGCATTCTGCTATTTCTGCCATTGTTACTACCATTCCTATTGTTGTTACCACTAGCTCCGTAGTTGTTGTTATTAATTGCCGCTTCACGTGCTTCTTGACGTTCCATCACTCGCAACATGCGATCCATAGCACTCGCCATCATGTTAAACATAGCCATGCCGGGATTAGTTTGGTGAGCATCTCCGGCTTCTTGAGGCTCATCGCCCCTATTGGTATTGCGGGTACTAGGGCCAACCATCTATAGGCATATATTATTATGTACAATTATCGGGACATGATAAGATAAGAAATTAAAACATAGAGTATGCAACATACAATTTCATGTAGGCATAAAACTTTCAAACAATGAATACATGTTAATCACATAAGCACATATAAACAAAGAAGGTACAATTATCATTGGCACACATTAACACACATAAACAAGACATCATACTTATCTTAGGGCTTCTACCCACGGTCCGAGAGTTAAACCTGGCTTAAGCAATCTAAGCTCTAATACCATTCTAATAAGGTGTCACGCCCCAACCCAACCTATGGAGGCTAGCCTAGGGTATGACCTAATTCATTCACACCATTTCACATACTTAACCGTTGTTATGATTTAACAGTTAACATTGGCCTAGAACTCCAAAAGTTTTTTGAAAAATCGGCAACATAATGGCTATTTATAAGACCTTTGGTTTGACCTAATCTTCTAAGCGCCTCAAAACTTTCAACCATCACTTCGATTCCAACTAAGATTCCTATTTTATCATTAACCGATATACTTATTGATCTAACTCGAAAGTCTCATTTGGTTAACAAGCCTGACAAGATAACTATGTTCCGTTTATTTGTCAAGTCCTTTTACGCGAGTACCTGTTATCCTTTAGCCTATGAATAAGTACCTGGTTAATATTAGATAGGTTCATTCTATTTGATCTTTCACCTAATGCTTTAGTTGCCTATGATAGTTACTAAATTAAAATAGTGATAGCAAACCACTGAAATAGCATGTTTGTCTAGTTATAATCAGTACAAGCCAAAATTAGAGCACAAATTACAACGGGGGTCATTTACAACAACAACAACAACATAAGAAATAGTCTTCAAAACAAACATAACGTTCACAAAACAGCCACAGTCAAGCAAGGGACATAAGGCATGCAATCACTCCAAGTAGTCATCAACAGGCACGTTCTCCTCGGGTACTTGTTCCAGATCTTCTTCACCTGTGATGATAAAAAAGGGTGAGTCCTTATAAACCCAGCGAGCGGGAACGAGAGATATCGTTTTAAAACTCTTTTCAAGTTAATCTTATGAAAACCCTTTTTCGAAAGCAAGACATATAACACAAGTAAGTTCATAATATATTATAAATATAAATGAACATATTTACCCGTCTTTCCTCCCTGAGGTCCTCTAGGAACCAAGCGAGAGTACTTAAACACATAGTGAAAATGATACGGTAAGCTTTTGCTCTCAATTCATTTCCGATAAACAGTTGTTGCGGCCGGCTTCAATCATCCACTTATCACTCCAATGGGTGTATTTCGGATGTACACCAAACCTACGACCCAACTCTCCAAGGAAGTCTAGCCCCCAAGCGAGATAGGGAATTGGACCATGGTAGTCACGCTATTACACTTGCAAGCCCGATGCCGCCCGGAGTGACGCGAACGCTACCATGCCAAAATGAAAGGTTGCAACTTTGTATGCAATGCAGAATTATAACATTTAACATAACACATTAGAAGGACAACAAAGTAGGTTGCCTCCAAGCAATTATAAGATCATATATTGACAAGTAAACAGTCGAGGCATGCTTTGATATGAAGATTCATATTGTAAAACACTTAGAAGTATATAAACATTTAATGGGCAGCCAAGTAACACATATAAATCAAGTCATGTAACTCATTCTGGGATCATATATCAAGTGTTGAGATCATGCAAGCATGCAACGACACTTACACAAAACCGAGTACAAGAATAGTTCACTTATCAACATGCAATCATCAGGAATCATGTTTAGAGCTATAAGGGCAAATACGGGCAGCCTATTAACAATCCTCAACATCAATTATAAGTTACACGGGTGTGGTTTGGGACTTGGGAATCTACGGGGCCATTAGGGCTTATAAGGCCGTGCTCGGGTGTTGGTTTCGTTTGCTAAGGACCACAAGTAACTCTTACACCATTTCAAACATACTTAGCAATTATTGGGCAGCCTACTAACCACACAATTGAACACATTTAGCCATAGGATCATCACTTAACAAGGTTTCATAAGCAATAGGGTCTCAATTTCGTGCTTACACATGCGATTAAGCCACAATACGTCATGTAATTAAGCCCAAGCCATGCATCAATCAATTAAGTAACCTCAACCAACCAAAACTGCCCACACAAATTCTAATTGCCACAATTCCAAGCATTCAATACCTCAAGCAAGGTTACAACATGATTTAAAACATCCTACTAGGCAAAAACCCTACTGCAATGGTCTGTTTTTCCACATTCAAATTAGCCAAGTAAATAACCTTCAAATTCAGTGAACCAAATTTCAAATTGAATCTTATTGAGTGCTTTAAATCTAGGAACAAACCTCGCTGCATTTGGAGTTCGGACTTAGGCGTTATGGCCAAAACCGTGAGACTATGCAAAACTGTCCAATTTTAGACACATTACGAATTTTTCCATTTTCGAGGGTCTTAAACTCAGAATTAGCCTTATCCTATTTCTTCCAAAAATGTTCAGAACTGAAACATCTAGTGACCTACCAATTTTCAAGCATTTGAAACATCGTTTACTAGGCCAAAACTATTTCATTCTACAAGGTCAGAAATCTGCCAGATATACGTATTTACATATCTTCAAGTTTCAAGCCAAACTCAAGCCATACATGAGTAGATAGGGTCATATACACACATATAAAATAACAACAGAGGTAAAGATGGCCATATGAGAGCATGCATGTGAGTTTTGAGAGCTTTTAAAAGAGTTTAACCCTTACCTTAGCCTATTGATGGACGAAAATGCAAGATTGCACTTGAAAACGCATAGGAGGTCTTCTTTCCTTGCTTTGGCCGAGTGGTGGCTGGTTTTTCTTTAAATCCTAGCTTACTTAGCACATACATAGTGTGTGCAAGTGATTAGAACAAAAGGAAATGGAAGAAAACTCTTAGACTTACCTATGGCCGAAAATGATGAGCTTTTGAGCTTGTGTGAGACTTTCTTGTGTGTTTGCTTGCTATGGCTTGCTATGGCTGAAGCTTGAATGTTATTGAGATCTTGTTAGGAGTCTTGGAAGTGAGCTTCAGCCATGGACTCTCAAGTAGCATGTAATACCCGAGCCCGGAACGTGAAATTTTCTTGTTTATTTTTCTGAAAATTATATTTTTCCTTAAATTCTTTGAAATTTAATTGTTATTCCTTTGTCGTTGCAAAGTTCATTGCATTTCGAGAGTGATAGTTCAAGCGTGTTTTCTAGTCCTTAGCAAATAATGAAAACTAGTATTTAGTGTTTTAATTCTAGTGTTTTAGTTGTTGTTAACTAGAATTAGAATTGTGTTAGTTGTTTTAGTCGTAAAATGCCTAAAATAAGCTTATTTCACCAACTTAAGTAACCTTTGACCATGCCTTGACTATTTGACTTGAGTTGTCATCTTATTTAAAGCTTATAATAGCAAAAAAACAAAAAGAAAGCTAAAAAACAGTAGAGCAAGGGCTGAAACCTTGAGGGAAAAAGAAAAAAAAAGTTTTCAACTTTCAATCTTCAAAACTTCGCGAGAGCTTGCACGGGCTTGTTTCTGAGGCTTCCAGTGTGGTTTTCCTAGCGTCTAGGAGCGTCCAAGGTGAGGGAAGCATCTTTATTTGCGCATTTGAATATATGATACACAAACTTTAATTTTTAGGTTTTATGCGTAGATCGTTAATTTATCCATTTTGATGCTTGAAGAATGTTCCTTGACAATTGTAGAACATGTATTTGTAGCTTTTTAGCATTTTCTGCGGTTGAATATAGAAATTGCAATTTAAATTGACAATGGAATAGTAAATTGTGAATAGTAAACCCCTGTTTCGTAAAAGTTGCTCCGTTTTGCATTCTGTTGATGTGAAAAGATGCTAGATATGCTAGAATGCCTAAATGCATGATTTGTTTGGGTTGTGTAATGGAAAACAGAGAAAAATGCCTTGGTACATGTTGGGGTCGTTTAGGTCGAGTTTAGCATTTCCTCGTTTTGCATGATAGCATTGTCTCGGGAGGCCATGTAAGCACTTTTGGTGTGGTTATGGTGTTGGTTGGGTGTTTGGTTAGGGTAGCTATAGTTCAAACGAGCAAAAGGAAAAATCGGGGCTTTGCAGGAATTCTAGGGTAAAGTAGGGTTTCGTGGTCCTTAGACATGCCTTATGGTGACCTAGGAGGAATGGTGAAGTCGGTTTCCAAAACTTGTGGCTCGTTTGAAAGTAGTAGCGTTTTGAAAGTTGGGGTCGTTTTGTGATTTTGTTGGTTTTCATAGTGTTATGCATGTAGAATGCTTATTATTGCTTGTTATGCTTGTGAAAGTTGATTCTGATTGAAATGTTTATCAACTGTTGCTATTGCGTGCGAGAGTAACCTACTTTGTTATTCTCCACGTGTGGCTCTATTGGTCGATTGCTCGATTGTTGCATTGTATATTGTATTGCATTCATAGAGTCAGGGGCGGTGTGATGGGCCTCTGGGTAGCCTCGGGTTGTCAGGGTTGGTTGCCCTAGATCCGTGTCCTATTCCCTTTCTTGATTGGGTTGCCTCCCAAAGAGATTTGGGTCGTAGAATTGATTGGATACTTCCGAGGTATTCCAAACTGAAGTTATAAGGTGGTTGGGCCGGTGCGTCATCATCGGATTCGTGTTTGAAAGTTGCTCGTGGAATTGAATTGTATCCTTTAATTGAATGGTTATAGTCTTAATGCTTGTATTGATTTATTGTTGGCTTTGCTTGTATCTCTATATAATAATTGATTGAACTACTTGACTATTTGCATTGCATTCTCCTCTCACCTCCGTCCTTGAGACCAATTGCCCTCGCTGAGCAATAGTTTTTGCTCATTCCTTTCTATACTATATTTTACAGGAGTAGTTGAAACGGATCCTATTAAGGTAATTGAGGAAGAGGAGCAAGTGGAGGTGTTTCCTTGATGGCACTTTCTTTGCTTAGCTGGTGGTTGGTTGCCAGTCTTTTGTGCGGGCCATGCTTGATGTGTATATTGCTTGATTGACGCTTCATTTTGAGGCTTGTAGCCTTGTATGTAGTTTCTATTTTGAGGCCTCTATGGTCTTATGTTGTAAAATTTGAAAGATTGTAAAGTTGTAAGATATACTCACGTGACTAGTAAGAACTGCATGCTAATTGTTAACTGTTTAGTGGCATGAATACTTGTGTAGTATGCATAACATTTTGGTTTGCAAAGTTGGTTAATGAGAAGATGTATGTTTTTTAAAAGAAAGTTGACTTGTTTCAAATGTTTATTGTGGTTTTCGCGAATATTATGTTGAATGTAGGGTTTTCGGATCGTCCATGGTACAGAGGAGACTCCGTCCCTGTGCCAGGTCCGGGCTTGGCCTTTTGCGGGGTTGGGTCGGGGCGTGACAACTTTAGGTGGTATCAGAGCATGATAGTATTGCATGAGCCGGGATATGTTTCTCGTTTTGTGGGTTAAAGGTCTAAAATGCTAGAGTGTTATTGTATGGTTGTTAAGTGAAAAGTGTTATAGTATGACTATGTGAACTTGGATTGCTTGTGTGTTTAAGTGAATTAGTTTGACATGTCAATCTTGTCTTATGAGAATTGTGTGATAGGATATTTGATTGTTATTGACTTGAGTGTTATCTAATCTTATGTGTTATATTTATGTCTATAAATTGCTTTTATATGTGGCCAGCTACTGTAAGTTGTTACTATGCCGCCACGACGTAGTACTCAAGGTCAAGGGGCAAATGAAGAGGCAGTAGAACAGGGTCATTAACCGATGCCTGAACAGTTTATGGCTACTATGACCACTGCAGTTGACCAGATTACTCAGGTACTGCATGAACAGAGGCAAGAAAGGAATAATAATCCCCAGGGAAATCAAGCTAATCTTGGTGGACAAGGGCATAGGGCTGAGAATAATCAGTTGGAGAAATTCCTGAGGCACGAGCCAGGTAAGTTCTTCGGAGAGCCGGATGACGAGGCAGCCGAGAGATGGATTAACCGTGTTGAGAAAATTTAAGCTGCTTTGAGGTACACTGACGAGGCAAAGATAGCTTATGCAGCATTTCTGTTTGAGGGCGACGCAGAACAGTGGTGGAATACTGTCAGGTTGAGGTGGGACTGTGAGGATGTTCCGCATTTGTGGGATGATTTCGTGAGTGAGTTTCAGGACAAGTATATTCCTGAGATGGCTAGGGAAAGGCGGGAAGACGAATTTGTGGGCCTGAAGCAAGGAAACATGACTGTCGCACAGTATGAGGCTAGGTTTGTCAGCCTGTCGAGGTATATGCCTGAGCTCGTGCACCCAGCTAGGAGGATGATTAGTAGGTTTGTTCGTGGGCTGAGAATGGATATATAGCTGCATTTGACTGGACAGACTTATACTACTTTTCCCGAGGCATTCCAAGCAGCCTCGAAGTTTGAGAAACGGAAGGCAAAGATGATAGCTGAGAGTAGCCAGCCGGGTAAGAAACAGTACTTGGGCCAGAGCAGCCAGAGTCAGCAGAGGCAGTATCAGACTTTTGTTCAGGTTCCTCAGCAGTGCCCGTATCAGCCACAGTATCAGATTCAGGGGAGACCAGCTGCGACTAGACCCCAGTAGGGAGGTACAGTTCCTACCACTGCCAGAGCCCCCGCACCTACGGGAAACACTGTTGTAAGGCAAAATCAGCAGTGTAACTTTTGTAATCGATCGGGGCACGTTGAAGCTTATTGCTGGAGAAAGAGTGGTAAGTGCACTGGTTGTGGGGGAAATCAACATAGGGTGAAAGATTGCCCTAAGTTTAAGAATGTTCAGGGCCGTACAGGAGGCCAGGGTGTGCAGAACAGGGCTGCAGGTGCAGGTCCAGCACAGAGGGTACAGGCTAGGGTCTTTGCACCAGATACGGAGGAGCTACCCAATACTACAGCAATAGTGGAAGGTACCTTTCTTCTCAATACTCAGCCAGTTGAAGTTTTGATTGATCCCGGAGCTACGCATTCATTTATAACTCCTGCATGTGCACGATCTGTGAATGTTTGCATTGATAAACTGCCACATAAAGTTGAAGTTAGTACGCCTTTGGGTGCGAAATTTGTTACTGAGTCTATTTGCAAATCTTGTGTTATATGCATTGAGGACCATAAATTTCCTGCTGATTTAATTATACTGCCCTTCTGTGACTTTGAAATCATTTTGGGAATAGACTAGTTGGGGAAATACTATGCTCAGTTGGATTGTAGAACAAAAATTGTTTATCTTTAGATTCCTGACCTACCGGTACTAGAGATTGTTGGGAACTGCAGGGCTGCCCGAATACCCCTTTTATCATCAATCAAGGCTTCTAAGTTGTTGAATAAAGGTTGTGAAGCTTACTTAGCTTATCTAATCAATCAACCTACAGATAAGTTGAATTTGAATGAGGTTCCAATTGTTAAAGACTTCCCTGGTGTATTTCCCGAGGAATTATCGGGTTTACCCCCGGATAGGGAGATTGAATTTGTGATTGACCTTATGCCGGGCACTGCGCCAATTTCTAGAAGTCTTTATAGAATGGCATCGGCTGAACTTCAGGAAATTCAGCTTCAGAACTTGCTTGAGAAAGGGTTTATACAACCTAGTTCTTCGCCGTGGGGTGCGCCTGTGTTATTTGTGAGAAAGAAGGACGGCATGCTACGGTTCTGTATTGATTTCCGGGGACTTAATCAAGTCACGATTAAGAACAAATACCCCTTACCGTTGATTGAAGAATTGTTTGACCAGTTGCAGGGTGCGAGTGTTTACTCCAAATTTGACTTGAGGTAGGGTTACTATCAACTCAGGATTCGGTGTGACGATATACCTAAGACGGCATTCAGGACTAGATATGGCCACTATGAATTTGTTGTGTTACCGTTTGGATTGACGAATGCACCAGCCATATTCATGGACTTAATGCAGAGGGTTTTTCGACCTTATCTTGATCAATTTGTCATAATCTTTATTGACGATATTTTAGTATCCTCTAAGAATGAGGCTGAACATGAACAACATCTGAAGATTGTGTTACAGACTTTGCAAGAAAACAAGCTTTTTGCTAAATTCAGCAAGTGCGAATTTTGGTTGAATCAAATATCTTTTCTAGGCCATATCATTTCAGATCAAGGAATTTCAGTAGACCCAACTAAGATTGAAGTTGTTTCGTCTTGGAAGAGACCTGAAACGGTGTCAGAGATTCGGAGCTTTCTGGGGTTGGCAGGTTACTATCGGAGGTTTGTTAAAGACTTTTCCAAAATTTCTGGACCTTTAAGCCAGTTGACTCGAAAGAAAGTTACTTACAACTGGGATGCTAAATGTGAATCCAATTTCCAAGAACTGAAGAAGAGACTAACTACAGCTCCTATACTAGCTTTACCTAAGGGTATAGAAAACTTTGTTGTCTACAGTGATGCATCTAAAGAGGGTTTGGGCTGTTTTTTAATGCAGAATGGTAAGGTGATTGCCTATGCTTCTAGGAAGTTGAAACCATATGAAGTCAATTACCCTACACATGATCTTGAGCTAGCTGCAGTTGTGTTTGCTTTGAAGAAGTGGCGCCATTACTTGTGGGGTAGCAGATTTGAAATTTTTACTGACCACAAGAGTCTCAAATATTTATTTTCACAAAAAGATTTGAATATGAGGCAGCGAAGATGGCTAGAGCTATTAAGTGGCTACAATTGTTCTATAAACTACGTGCTAGGTAAGGCAAATGTTGTTGCAGATGCTTTGAGCCGAAAGGCTACTGTTGCAAGTCTAATTATCAAGGATTGGGAGACTTTGGAGAAAATTTGTTCATGGAAGCTAGAAGCTATTGAGGTAGGGATTCGATTTGCTAGCTTACAAATTCAGTCGGGATTGCTAACACAAATCAGGGAAGCTCAGAAGACTGATCCTCACATCTTGAAAATCCAAGAAAAAACAAAAGGGGGAGAGTCAGAGTTTAAATTACATGCAGATGGTATCTTCAGATTCAGGGACAGATTGTGTGTTCCTGGTTATCCGACTTTGAAGAATGAGATTCTGTCCGAGGCACATAATGCAAGATATACAATTCACCCAGGCAGTACTAAAATGTATAGAGATCTGAAACAACACTTCTGGTGGAACAATATGAAGAAGGAGATTGCTAGGTATATATCCAGGTGTTTAACTTGCCAAAGGGTTAAAGCTGAGCATTAGAGGCCATCCGGGCTTCTGCAACCGTTGTCGATTCTGCAATGGAAGTGGGTGCATGTAACAATGGACCTTGTGACCGATCTTCCGAGATCTCCAAGAAGATGTGATTCCGTTTGGGTTGTTGTGGACCGATTGACTAAGGTTTCACATTTTATTTCCGTGAACAAACAGGATAGCCTTGATAAACTAGCTGAGCTTTATGTTGCTAATATTGTGAGACTTCATGGTGTGCCACAAAGTATAGTGTCAGATAGAGGCCCTTGATTCAGATCTCATTTTTGGCAGAAGTTGCAAGAGGCCATGGGAACTAAATTGAGCTTCAGTACTGCATACCATACACAAACTGATGGCCAGTCTAAGAAAACCATCAGGATCTTGGAAGACATGCTTCGGGCATGTGTGTTAGACTTTCGGAAGAATTGGGAGAAGTTTTTGCCTTTAGCAGAGTTCGCCTACAATAATAGTTATCAATCTATTATAGGTATGGCTCCCTACGAGGCATTGTACGGTCGTAAATGCAGATCCCCATTGTATTGGGAAGAGGTTAGAGAGATGAGAACAGTTGATCCGACTGTGTTACCTGAGATGATTAAGATAGTAGATAATGTTCACCTTATTCGCCAGCGTATGCTTACAGCTTAGAGTCATCAAAAGAGTTATGCGGATAAACACCGTCGGGATCTTGAGTTTGTTTTGGGGGATCGGGTGTTTCTTAAGATTTCTCCTCGAAAGGGATTGATTCGGCACGGTAAGAGCGGGAAACTTAGCCCCAGGTATGTGGGTCTGTTTGAGATCACCGAAAAGGTGGGTCCTTTGGCTTATCGGTTAGCTTTACCTCCGAGCTTGTCGAGACTGCACGATGTTTTCCACGTGTCAATGTTAAGGAAATACCATCCAGATCCTTCACATGTACTTGAACCAGAGCCTTTGCAGATTGAGGAAAAGTTAACTTATGAGGAGAGACCAATTCGAATTGTGGATCGGAAAGTTCAGGAACTTTGCAGGAAGAGTATTCCGTTGGTAAAGGTTTTGTGGAATCATCACGGGTTTGATGAAGCAACTTGGGAAAGAGAGGACCAGGTTTGGAGTCAGTATCCGGAGTTGTTTGACGACCAGGTAAGAATTGCGTGGACGCAATTGTTTTAAGGGGGAGAGGGTGTAATACCCGAGCCCAGAACGTGAAATTTTCTTGTTTATTTTTCTAAAAATTATATTTTTCCTTAAATTCTTTGAAATTTAATTGTTATTCCTTTGTCGTCGCAAAGTGCATTGCATTTCGAGAGCGATAGTTCGAGCGTGTTTTTTAGTCCTCAGCAAATAGTAAAAACTAGTATTTAGTGTTTTAATTTTAGTGTTTTAGTTGTTGTTAACTAGAATTAGAATTGTGTTAGTTGTTTTAGTCTTAAAATGCCTAAAATAAGCTTATTTGACCAACTTAAGTAACCTTTGACCAAGCTTTGACTATTTGACTTGAGTTGTCATCTTATTTAAAGCTTATAATAGCAACAAAAAAAAAGAAAGCTGAAAAACAGTAGAGCAAGGGCCGAAACCTTGAAGGAAAAAGAAAAAAAAAGTTTTCAACTTTCAATCTTCAAAACTTCGCGAGAGCTTGCACGGGGTTGTTTCCGAGGCTTCCAGTGTGGTTTTCCTAGCGTCTAGGAGTGTCCAAGGTGAGGGAAGGATCTTTATTTGCGCATTTGAATATATGATACACAAACTTTAATTTTTAGGTTTTATGCGTAGATCGTTAATTTATCCGTTTTTATGCTTGAAGAATGTTCCTTGACAATTGTAGAACATGTATTTGTAGCTTTTTAGTACTTTCTGCGGTTGAATATAGAAATTGCAATTTAAATTGACAATGGAATAGTAAATTATGAATAGTAAACCCCCATTTTGTAAAAGTTACTCCGTTTTGCGTTCTGTTGATGTGAAAAGATGCTAGATATGCTAGAATGCCTAAATGCATGATTTGTTTGGGTTGTGTAATGGAAAAATGAAGAAAAATGCCTTGGTACATGTTGGGGTCGTTTAGGTCGAGTTTAGCGTTTCCTCGTTTTGTGTAATGACATTGTCTCGGGAGGCCATGGAAGCACTTTTGGTGTGGTTATAGCGTTGGCTGGGTGTTTGGTTAGGATAGCTATAGTTCGAATGAGCAAAGGGAAAAATCAGGGCTTTGCGGGAATTCTAGGGTAAAGTAGGGTTTCGTGGTCTTTAGACGTGCCTTATGGTGACCTAGGAGGAATGGTGAAGTCGGTTTTCAAAACTCGTGACTCGTTTGAAAGTAGTAGCGTTTTAAAAGTTGGGGTCGCTTTGTGATTTTGTTGGGTTTCATAGTGTTATGCCTGTAGAATGCTTATTATTGCTTGTTATGCTTGGTAAAGTTGATTCTGATTGAAATGTTTATCAACTGTTGCTATTGTGTGTGAGAGTAACCTACTTTGTTATTCTCCACGTGTGGCTCTATTGCTCGATTGCTCGATTGTTGCATTGTATATTGTATTGCATTCATAGAGTCAGGGGCGGTGTGATGGGCCTCTCTGGGTAGCCTCGGGTTGCCAGGGTTGGTTGCCCTAGCTCCGTGTCCTATTCCCTTTCTTGCTTGGGTTGCCTCCCAAAGAGATTTGGGTCGTAGAATTGATTGGATACTTCCGGGGTATTCCAAACTGAAGTTATAAGGTGGTTGGGCCGGCGCGTCGTTATCGGATTCGTGATTGAAAGTTACTCGTGGAAGTGAATTGTATCCTTTAATTGAATGGTTATAGTCTTAATGCTTGTATTGATTTATTGTTGGCTTTGCTCGTATCTCTATATGATAATTGATTGAACTACTTGACTATTTGCATTGCATTCTCCTCTCACCTCTGTCCTTGAGACCAATTGCCCTCGCTGAGCAATAGTTTTTGCTCATTCCTTTCTATACTATATTTTACAGGAGTAGTTGAAGCGGATCCTATTGAGGTAATTGAGGAGGAGGAGCAAGTGGAGGTGTTTCCTTGATGGCACTTTCTTTGCTTAGCTGGTGGTTGGTTGCCAGTCTTTTGTGCGGGCCATGCTTGATATGTATATTGCTTGGTTGACGCTTCATTTTGAGGCTTGTAGCCTTGTATGTAGTTTCTATTTTGAGGCCTCTATGGTCTTATGTTGTAAAAGTTGAAAGATTGTAAAGTTGTAAGATATACTCACGTGACTAGTAAGAACTGCATGCTAATGGTTAACTGTTTAGTGGCATGAATACTTGTGTAGTATGCATGATATTTTGGTTTGCAAAGTTGGTTAATGAGAAGATGTATGTTTTCTAAAAGAAAGTTGACTTGTTTCAAATGTTTATTGTGGTTTTCGCGAATATTATGTTGAATGTAGGGTTTTCGGATCGTCCACGGTACAGAGGAGACTCCGTAGGTTTGTCGGGTCCGGGCTTGGACTTTTGCGGGGTCGGGTCAGGGCGTGACATAGCAGCCATAGCCGAGAGTGAGAGGAGTTGAGAGAGCTTTGAGTGAAGAATGAAATGAGAAGTGTTTGTTTTTGGGTATGTGCTTGTGTGTGTCGGCCTTGTGCTTTCAACAATCTGATTTTTGTGTCATCTAATGTCTAGTTTGAATTGTTTTGGCATGGGTAGTGCAAAGGCCGAGAAAGTGAAGCATTGGGTAGGGTGTTAGGGAATTTTTTTTATGCTTTGTGTTTTGTGTGTATCATAGGTTGTCTAGGAATATTTGAAATTATACAAAGCTAGTCAACTTGCCTACACATGGTCGGCCAAGGCATGCTAGAATTCTGAATTTTTGTCTTGTTTTAAGCTTAATTTAGTGTAGATTAAATGTAGTATTTCAGGTGCATAGGTTTTAGAAATAGAATAAAGAATAAAGAATGTTTATTGTTTAGTGCTTTTGTCTTTTAGTGAATTGACTTAGATTAAAATAATAGTTCGTGGAGTTTGTAAGATTATTTATAGTCTAGTGCTTTGTGTAGGATTCTTTATTGATTAGCATACAGGCATGCTTTCCTAGGCCTAGGGCACGCACTACGAGGTAAGACACGAACTACGAGACAAATACACGTATTCCAAGTAAATAAACGTAACCCTAACTAAATGCACGTAAATCAAGACACGGCTCTTAAACTTACGTTAAGGCACTCAGTTCAAGGTTAAGGCACACGAAATGAGGTAACGCATGCAATTCGAGGACGGGTCTCACATCCTCCCCTCCTTAAAAGAATTTCATCCCGAAATTCAATATTACCTTTGGTATAATGTCGGATACTGTTGCTCCATCTGGTCTCGCCTTTCCCACGTTGCTTTTTCAACTCCATGGTGATCCCACAACACTTTTACCATCGGTACCGACTTGTTCCGTAACTCCCAATCTTGTTGGTCTAGGATCCGAATAGGCTTCTCTTCATAAGACAAGTTCTCCCGAAGCTGCAACGGCTCTGGCTCCAAGATGTGCGATGGATCAAGGTGATACTTCCGTAGCATTGAGACATGGAAGACATCATGAATATTGGAGAGGTTTTGGGGTAGTCCCAGACGATACGCCAATTTGCCAACCTTTTCAACTATCTCAAATGGTCCTACAAACCTGGGGCTCAACTTTCCACCCTTACCATGTTTAATCAATCCCCTCCGTGGTGATAACTTCAAGAACACCTTGTCGCCGACCTCAAATTCCAAATTTCGTCTCCGTCAGTCAGCATAACTTTTCTGCTAGCTTTGGGCGGTAAGCATCTGTTTCCGGATGAGATGGACATTTTCAACAGTCTTCATTAGTTATGGTAGAAAGGTCGGGTCAAAATTCTTCGTCTCACCTATTTCATCCCAGTAAATTGGGGATCGACACTTGCGTCCATACAATGCCTCATATGGGGCCATCCTGATAGTGGCCTGATAATTGTTATTATAAGGGAACTCCGCTAGAGGCAGATACTTCTCCCAACTTTTTCTGAAGTCTAGAACACACGCCCTCAGCAAACCCTCTAAAATCTGTATAGTTGTGAAACCCCACTTTTCTGCTATAACTTGATTTACGTGCTTTGTCTCGTTTTGCGTGCATATGACCTGTTTATGTGCTATAGGGCCTAGAATGTTATAATTTTGATATCAATACTCCTAATACGTGCTAAATGTGCATTCATGAAATTTTCATAAAAAACGGAGTCAAAAATTTTATCGTCGATTTTTAGTGAATAGTGTTTTCGAAACACGTCCGATAAAATTTTGAAACTAGTGTTTTTAACCCTTCTAGACCTAGTCCACGGACTTTAATAGACCTGTGTTTGATGAAAACGGTTTTAAAATCAGCTTAAGAATTTATTAGGGTTTTTACACCGACTTTTGCGAAAATCAAGTTTTAAGCCGACTCGGGTGAAATTGTTTGATTGTAAAACTTCTTGTTACCTAAAAATAATTTACTTGAGCTAGCTTGGGTGTTGAATAATTGTTTTGAACTTTGGTGATCAAGAAAATGCATTTAAAGTCAAGAAAACACAAAAAAATGCTAAGTTTCAACTTTGACTTTCATTTAAATGGTTGACCAACAAGCTTATATCACCAACACACACTCACAAAGCACAAAAACACCCACAATTGCACACACATTGCCGAGAGGGAGAAGAGAGAAAAGAGAAAAGAGTTTTCAAGGTTTTCCAAGCAAAAATTCAAAGAAAAACCTAGTTTTTGTCCATAGAACTTCGTGCCGACTTGGATTCCGCTTGTTGGGCACGCATTGCACGCATTCCTAGGCTTATATCGCATCAAAGGTGAGAGAAAAATTCTAGATCTCAAAAGTTGTCTCTTATGTTTTTGCGTATAAATGAAAATCGAACCGTTAGAATTCTAATCTGATGTTAGATTATTGTTCCTTGCATGCTAGGGATCATTTAGCTGTAATACTACAAGTTTTTATCGGTTGTAGCATAATTTTTATTTTTCAGGTATTTAAATTTGATTAATTTGTTCAATGTTGATTAAATTGAGTTGTGGTTATTGGAATCGATTGTCGTCGATTTCTAAATGTTTGATAATTACGTGGTAGAGCCGTTGTAATGCCGAATTTTCGATTATGATGTTTGGGTGAAAATCCATAAATTTCAGCCATGACACACTAGAGTTTTAGGGTTGTTGAGCATGATTTGGATGTGTTTTGGTTGGTTTCCGAGGGGGTTAATGTAGTTGGTTGAATGGGTGAGTGATAGAAACTGATTTGGAGTTGTTTGGATTAGTAGAATGTAAGATATAATTATTTGAAGTTAGGTTGTCTTTCTTTAAAATGTTAGATTGAGCCTTAGTTGATTGGGTGTGGGTTGAGTGATTGAATTGTGAGTTGTTGACGGGTAAATTAGGATTTGATTGTGTGTTTAATGCATGTTCGGTTAGATGGCCTACTTTGTCATCTATCTTAGTTATATGTTGTTAAATTAGTTATTGATGTTATTATGATGATAATATGATTATTGATGATTATTGATGATTATTGATTGATGATTGATGCCGGGAGATAAACAGTTCTGCTAGACTATCCTCCTGTGAATGATTGATGTTTATTATTATTGCTGGGTCTCTGGTATGTGTGTGCCACCTCTCCGGCAGCATTGGGCTGTCGGGTTGATAACGGCATGACTATCAGAGATTGCCTCCAGCTCGCATGACGGAGGTGTCATGGAGGGCGAGGTTATTGGGGGTACCCCGGGTGCGTGAGTTTATGGGAGTCACAAGAAGGCTGTTATGATCGTGATGGTGTTTGGAGCTACACCAACTAGAGTATCCTTTATTGAATGGTCATATAGTTATGTGATGATATTATTATTGTTGTTATTGTTTGTTTACTGACTCAAAGGATTATTCCAAGGAGTTTAGTAGACCTTGCTCGAGATCTATCGGATCCTCGCTGGGCTTATTTTATATAAGCTCACTCTCTATTATTGCATGCATACAGGTGTACTTTCGCAGGATTACGGGTATGTGCCTCCTGAAGAGGAGAATGTGGAAAATGTGCCTTACGTGGATGAGTCCTATGTTCCAGAGTCTTATCCGTGATGTCGTACATGTTTTATTATCTTGTAAATTAACTTAGTAGACTTTTATCTGCTTTGTAGTTTATAATGTATAAGATGTTGATAAGTTAATGAATTAGTTGATGTTGTCTTTGTAGCCTTTCTTTTGTTTATGATTAGGTTGCTAGATTGGCTCAATATGTTTTGTGTATTGTATATTAAGGTTTATGTATTATGTTGGAACGGAGGCGTATAACGAGGAATGATTATTGTATAATATAGTTATGATGTATGTTGTATTTATTGAGGAGTTATTTGTTGTATGATTGTGGAGTTGATGTATGTTGTTCTATTGAGGTTGGTTTAGGACCTCGGTATCCTATTTACTGTCGTTATACTGCCGAAATTCCGTTGCGTCCTGACTGATTATAGGAGGGGTCGAGTTGGGGCGTGACATTTAGGTGGTATCGGAGCACATGTTAGTTGTCAGCCGGGGTATTCTCGGAATGTGGGTAATAGTCTTAGCATGAAAGTATGTATGAAAAGAAAGAAAAGTGAACTATGTATTAAATGGTTAAATGATTAAGTGATTATGTGATTTAGTGCTTATGTGATTATGTGATCAATTTGTTTATGTGTTTTATATGAGTTTGTTGTTTAGGTGTTAATAATTGTTTATCATCTGTTTACGTGCTATAACTGTGCTAACTCTTTGATTAGTAGAATGGTTGGTCGACCGAGAACCAGAGGTAGGCCTGAGATGACTGATGAGACTCCGGGTAACGCAGCACCGGGCCGTGATAGGGATGATGACCGATTGGGGCCAGCTATGGAGAGGATTGCAGAGTTAGTGGCTAGTCAGGCACAATTATTAGCAGGGCAGGCTGCCCAGAATCAGGCTATGCAGGCTCAGCTACTGAATATTCAGGGTGGTAACGACGGGCGTGGTACCCTGAAGGAGTTCTTAGGATATCATCCACCTAGATTTCAGGGGGAGCCGGATGATAGGAAAGCGGAGGCATGGATTAGCAAGTTGGAGAAGATTTATGATCCACTTGGCTATACTGATGAGCAGAAAGTCTCTTTTGCCGTGTACTTGTTAGATGATGAGGCAGATGAGTGGTGGCACACGATAAGGACTAGCTGGGTGGCACAGGGTATTCCTTATGTTTGGGGTACCTTTCTGATAGCTTTCCGGGCAAAGTATGTCTCGAGGATTGCGAGGGAACGGAGAGAGGTAGAGTTTCTAGCCTTGGTACAGGGAGATGCTACAGTGGCTCAATATGAGGCCACATTTACTCGATTGTCCCGGTATGCACCGGAGTATATGGCAGACGAGGAGCGGAGGACTCGTAGATTCATGCTAGGGTTGAGGCCCGAGATTCAGGATGTGATGGCTCTGAATCGGTATGATATTTTCACTGAGGCTTTTGAGGCAGCTTCTAGACTAGAGAAGAGGAAGGTGGATCAGGTTGTGTCTAGTCAGCCTAGTAAGAGGCCGTATCAGCCGCAGGGCCAGCAGGTTATTTATAGGCCTCCAGTACAGCAGGTTGTGTTCAGGCCACCAGCATAGCAGGGTTCTTTTAGGCCACAGGGGTAGCAGAGTTATTATCGGCCTCAGTTTCAACAGGGGTCATATCAGGTTCAGTCCCAGTTTAGGCCAGCCCAGTCTCAGGGTCAGTATAGGCCTAGTTTGGTAAGGCCTCAGCAGCAGCAGGCTAGATCAGTTGTTTCTTCACCTCCTGGTTCTTCTAGTGGTAGTGTTAGTGCATCATCATCGCAGTGTACACACTGCAACCGCACGGGGCATGTGGAGGCCGATTGCAGGGTGAAAGCAGGGACGTGTTTGGGTTGCGGCAGCAATCAGCACAGGGCGAGGGATTGCCCTAGGTATGCGAGGACTGAGGGTCGGGCAGCAACTCAGGGTTATCAGGGCCAAACTGCGGCCAGTGCACCTCAGCAGTAGCAGCGGGTTCAGGCTCGGGCCTATGCAGTTGACTTAGAGGAGATGCCTGAGGAGACTGCAGTTGTGGAAGGTAACTTCCTTATACTTGATCAACTTGTTAAAGTATTGATTGATTCTGGTGCTACACATTCTTTCATTACTCCTGCTTGTGTGCAACGTGTTAATTTGCAACCTGAAAGATTGCCTTATGTGGTTGAGATTAGTACCTCTTTGACTGATAAGTATGTTACTGGCTTAGTATGTAAGGATTGTATAATACATGTTAAGGGGCATAATTTTCCTTCGGACCTTATTTTATTTCCTATCCGGGGGTATGATGTTATCTTGGGTATGGATTGGCTTTCTAAGTATAATGCCCAGTTGAACTGTAGAACCAAGGTAGTACATTTTCGTTTGCCAGATCAGCCAGTAGTTGAGGTAGTAGGGAACCGGGGTGCAAAGACGAGTTTTGTTATCTCAGCAACTAAAGCCGTTAAGTTGGTGAGTAAGGGGTGTTCGGGTTATCTAGCTTATTTGATCAACAAGCCATCTGATAAGCTACAGCTAGAAGAAGTCCCTATTATTCAGGAATATCCCAATGTATTTCCCGAGGAGTTGCCAGGGTTACCGCCAGAGAGAGATGTGGAGTTTGTGATCAATCTTATTCCTGGTACTCAACCTATTTCTAAATCAGCGTACCGGATGGCACCAGCTGAGTTGAAGGAGTTGAAGACTCAGTTGCAGGAGTTATTGGAGAAGGGATTCATTCAGTAGAGTTCTTCACCTTGGGGAGCTCCTGTTTTATTTGTGAAAAAGAAGGATGGTACTTTGAGGTTGTGTATTAATTACCGTGGTTTGAATTAGGTGACCATCAAGAACAAGTATCCTTTGCCACTGATTGACGAGTTGTTCGATCAACTTCAGGGAGCCAAAGTCTATTCTAAATTTGATTTGAGGCAGTGGTATTATCAGCTTCGGATTCACTCGGAGGATGTTCCGAAGTCTGCCTTCAGGACTCAGTACGGGCATTATGAGTTTGTTGTTATGCCCTTTGGATTAACTAATGCACCGACAGCATTCATGGATCTTATGCATCGGGTTTTTCAGCCGTATTTAGACCAGTTCGTGGTAATCTTTATTCATGATATCTTGGTCTATTCTAAGTCTGAATCGGAGCACGAGCAACATCTACGGCTTGTATTAGAGAAGCTGTAGGAGCATCAGTTGTTTGCCAAGTTCAGCAAATGTGAATTTTGGCTGCAACGCATATCTTTTCTTGGCCATGTTATTACACAGAGCGGTATTTCTGTAGATCCCACTAAGATTGAATCGGTGATGTCTTGGAAACGGCAAGAGAGTGTTTCTGAGGTCCGTAACTTTCTTGGCTTGGTGGGTTATTACCGTAGGTTTGTCAAGGACTTCTCGAAGATTGCTGGGCCACTTTCTAAGTTGACTCAGAAACGGACTATCTTTAATTGGGATGAGAAGTGTGAGAGTGGGTTTCAGGAGTTGAAAAAGAGGTTGACTACTGCTCCGGTACTTGCTCTACCAGAGGGGACCGATAATATGGTTATTTACAGCGATGCATCCAGGGAGGGCTTGGGATGTGTTCTTATGCAGGATGGCCGAGTTACTGCCTATGCTTCCAGGAAGTTGAAGCCTTATGAGGTGAATTATCCGACTCATGATCTTGAGTTGGCAGCAGTTGTCTTCGCACTGAAGAAGTGGCGTCATTATCTGTGGGGCAGTAAGTTCGAGATTTTCACTGATCATAAGAGTCTGAAGTATTTATTCTCACCGAAGGAGTTGAATATGCGCCAGCGGAGGTGGATGGAGCTTCTTGGAGATTATAATTGTTCTATCAATTATCTGCCTGGCAAGGAAAATGTTGTAGCAGATGCTCTAAGTCGGAAGGCGAGTATTTCTTGTTTAGCTATCAAGAAGTGGGAGATTCTTGAAGATTCACTTATTGGAGACCGGAGTTGACTCAGGTTGGGGTGATGTGTTCACATCTCTGTATTCAGCCTTTATTGTTGTCTCAGATCAGGGAAGCTCAGCAATTTGATGTTAAACTTCAGAAGATCAAGGATCAGATCACGAATGATCAGTCTGACTTTAAACTGCATGAGGACGGTATTCTTCGGTTTCGGAACAGGGTTTGTGTTCCCGATGAACCGGGCTTGAGGCGAGGTATTCTGGAGGAAGCTCATAATTCTAAGTATACTATTCATCCCGGTGGAACCAAGATGTATCGGGATTTGAAGCAACATTACTGGTAGAATAATATGAAGAGGGAGGTTGCTCAGTTTGTATCTAGATGTTTGACTTGTCAGAGGGTGAAAGCCGAGCATCAACGACCTGCAGGTTTGCTTCAGCCGTTGGCTATACCAGAGTGGAAATGGGAGCATATTACGATGGATTTTGTCACTGGTTTGCCTAGAACTCCAAGGGGTAATGATGCAGTTTGGGTTGTCGTGGATCGTTTGACGAAGACAACTTATTTTATTGCGATGAGGATGGGAGATGAGGTTACAAAGTTGACGGGTCTTTATTTGGATCAGATTTTTAGACTTCACGGTATTCCATCTAGTATTGTCTCAGATCGAGATCCTCGATTTACTTCTCGTTTGTGGGAGAAACTTCAGGAGACCTTGGGTACTCAGTTGAACTTCAGTACCGTGTATCATCCTCAGACCGACGGTCAGTCTGAGCGGACTATTCAGATTCTGGAAGATATGCTTAGGTCTTGTGTTCTGGACTTCGGAAAGAACTGGGAGAAACATCTACCACTTGCCGAGTTTGCCTATAACAATAGTTATCAAGCTACTATTGGCATGGCACCTTTCGCAGCTCTTTACGGTCGTAAGTGTCGTTCACCTTTATATTGGGACGAGGTAGGAGAGATGAAGACTATTGATCCGACTATCATGCCAGAGCTTCTAGAAAAGATCGAGAATGTTCAGTTGATCAGGCAGAGAATGCTTATGGCGCAGAGTAGATTCAAGAGTTATGCTGATAAGCGTCGTCGGGATTTGGAGTTTGTAGTCGGAGATCGGGTTTTCTTGAGATTGTCTCCTCGTAAGGGGTTTGTTCGTTATGGTAAAGGTGGAAAGCTGAGTCCGACATTTTTTGGGCCGTTTGAGATTACCGGCAGGGTTGGTAAGTTGGCATATCGGTTGGCTTTACCGGAGAACTTCTCTAATGTCGACGATGTATTTCACGTATCTAATTTGCGGAAATATAATCCAGATCCTTCTCATATTCTTGAGCCAGAGCCATTACAGCTTCGTGAGAATCTGACTTATGACGAGCATCCGATTCGTATTCTTGATCAAATGGAACGAGAGTTGAGGTCGAAGAAGATTCCGATGGTTAAGGTGTTGTGGAAGCATCACGGTATCGAGGAAGCTACTTGGGAGAAACGGGATCAGATGCAGCAGCAGTACCCAGATCTGTTCAGTACATCAAGTAAGAATTTCGAGGGCGAAATTTCTTTAAAGGGGGGAGAATGTGAAACCCCACTTTTCTCCTTTAACTTGATTTACGTGCTTTGTCTCGTTTTGCGTGCATATGACCTGTTTATGTGCTATAGGGCCTAGAATGTTATAATTTTGAAATTTATACTCCTAATACGTGCTAAATGTGCATTCATGAAATTTTCATAAAAAACGGAGTCAAAAATTTTATCGTCGATTTTTAGTGAATAGTGTTTTCGAAACAGGTCCGCTAAAATTTTGAAACTGGTCTTTTTAACCCTTCTAGACCTAGTCCACGGACTTTAATAGACCTGTGTTTGATGAAAACGGTTTTAAAATCGGCTTAAGAATTTATTAGGGTTTTTACACCGACTTTTGCAAAAATCGAGTTTTAAGCCGACTCGGGTGAAATTGTTTGATTGTAAAACTTCTTGTCACCAAAAAATAATTTACTTGAGCTAGCTTGGGTGTTGAATAATTGTTTTGAACTTTGGTGATCAAGAAAATGCATTTAAAGTCAAGAAAACACAAAAAAATGCTAAGTTTCAACTTTGACTTTCATTTAAATGGTTGACCAACAAGCTTATATCACCAACACACACTCACAAAGCACAAAAACACCCAAAATTGCACACACATTGCCGAGAGGGAGAAGAGAGAAAAGAGAAAAGAGTTTTCAAGGTTTTTCAAGCAAAAATTCAAAGAAAAACCAAGTTTTTGTCCGTAGAACTTCATGCCGACTTGGATTCCGCTTGTTGGGCACACATTGAATGCATTCCTAGGCTTATATCGCATCAAACGTGAGAGAAAAATTATAGATCTCAAAAGTTGTCTTTTACATTTTTGCGTATAAATGAAAATCGAACTGTTAGAATTCTAATATGATGTTAGATTATTGTTCCTTGCATGCTAGGGATCATTTAGCTGTAATACTACGAGTTTTTTTCAGTTGTAGCATAATTTTTATTTTTCGGGTATTTAAATTTGATTAATTTGTTCAATGTTGATTAAATTGAGTTGTGGTTATTGGAATCGATTGTCGTCGATTTATAAATGTTTGATAATTACGTGGTAGCGTCGTTGTAATGCCGAATTTTCGATTATGATGTTTGGGTGAAAATCCAGAAATTTCAGCCATGACATACTAGAGTTTTAGGGTTGTTGAGCATGATTTGGATGTGTTTTGGTTGGTTTCCGTGGGGGTTAATGTAGTTGGTTGAATGGGTGAGTGATAGAAACTGATTTGGAGTTGTTTGGATTAGTAGAATGTGAGATATGATTATTTGAAGTTAGGTTGTCTTTCTTTAAAATGTTAGATTGAGCCTTAGTTGATTGGGTGTGGGTTGAGTGATTGAATTGTGAGTTGTTGACGGGTAAATTAGGGTTTCATTGTGTGTTTAATGCATGTTCGGTTAGATGGCCTACTTTGTCATCTAACTTAGTTATATGTTGTTAAATTAGTTATTGATGTTATTATGATGATAATATGATTATTGATGATTATTGATGATTATTGATTGATGATTGACGCCGGGAGATAAACAGTTCTGCTAGACTATCCTTCTGTGAATGATTGATGTTTATTATTATTGCTGGGTCTCTGGTATGTGTGTGCCACCTCTCGGGCAGCATTGGGCTGTCGGGTTGATAACGACATGACTATCAGAGATTGCCTCCAGATCGCATGATGGAGGTGTCATGGAGAGCGAGGTTATTGGGGGTACCCCGGGTGTGTGAGTTTATGGGAGTCACAAGAAGGCTGTTATGATCGTGATGGTGTTTGGAGCTACACCAACTAGAGTATCCTTTATTGAATGGTCATATAGTTATGTGATGATATTATTATTGTTGTTATTGTGTGTTTACTGGCTCAAAGGATTATTCCAAGGAGTTTAGTAGACCTTGCTCAAGATCTATGGGATCCTCGCTGGGCTTATTTTATATAAGCTCACTTTCTATTATTGCATGCATATAGGTGTACTTACGCAGGATTACGGGTACGTGCCTCCTGAAGAGGAGAATGTGGAAAACGTGCCTTACGTGGATGAGTCCTATGTTCTAGAGTCTTATTTGTGATGTCGTACATGTTTTATTATCTTGTAAATTAACTTAGTAGACTTTTATCTACTTTGTAGTTTACAATGTATAAGATGTTGATAAGTTAATGAATTAGTTGATGTTGTCTTAGTAGCCTTTCTTTTGTTTATGATTAGGTTGTTAGATTGGCTCAATATGTTTTTGTATTGTATATTAAGGTTTATGTATTATGTTGGAACGGAGGCGTATAACGAGGAATGATTATTGTATAATATAGTTATGATGTATGTTGTATTTATTGAGGAGTTATTTGTTGTATGATTGTGGAGTTGATGTATGTTGTTCTATTGAGGTTGGTTTAGGACCTCGGTATCCTATTTACTGTCGTTATACTGCCGAAATTCCGTTGCATCCTGACTGATTATAGGAGGGGTCGAGTTGGGGCGTCACAATAGTTCTCTCAGATTGTCCATCCGTCTTAGGGTGAGAAGCTGTACTGAAACTCAACTTCGTCCCCATAGCTTCTTGTAATCTCTTCCAAAATCGGGAAGTAAAACGGGGATCCCTATCCTACACAAAACTTATAGGCATCCCATGTAGCCTTACAATGTCTGCTATATACATATCTCCTAGTTTCTCAAGACTATCCTCCTTATTCATCGGTAAGAAGTGTGCGGTCTTAGTCAATCTATCCACTATGGCCCAAACTACATCATGACCCTTTTGTGACCTAGGCAGGTCCATGACAAAATCCATAGTTATATGTTCCCATTTCCATTGGGGAATTTCCAACGGCTGAAGTAAACCTGCCGGTCGTTGATGTTCTGCCTTGACCTTCTGACAAGTCAAACACCGTGCCACAAACTCTGCAATCTCCCTCTTCATGTTATTCTACCAATAGTGTTGCTTCAATTCTCGGTACATCTTTGTTCCACCGGGGAGGATAGTGTATCTTGAGTTATGGGCTTCTTCAAGAATCTTCTTTTTCAACTATGGGTTATTAGGGACGCAAATTCGACTCCTAAACCTCCAAATACCATCATCATGAAACTTGAAATCTGTGTTGCTTTTCTTAATCTTCTGAAACTGCTGATCCTTCTGTTGGGCCTCTCGTAACTTAGACAACAAGGTCGACTGAACTTGTGTAGTGGAAAATAGTAACCCTTTTTGAGTCAATTGTGGTTTCCACATAAATGCTTCTTCTAACATCTCCCACACCTTAACCTCTAATTTTGCCATGCTCGCTTTCCAGCTTAAGGCATATGCTACCACATTCGCTTTACCGGGCACATAATTGATTGTGCAGTTATAATCATCCAAGGGCTCCATCCACCATCTTTGCCTAATATTCAATTCTTTCTTTGAAAGCAAGTACTTCAAGCTCTTGTGATTCGTAAACACCTCAAACTTGTTACCCCACAAATAGTATCTCCATTTCTTTAGTGCAAACACGATAGCCGCTAGCTCCAAATCATGCGTCGGGTAATTCAATTCATACGACTTTGGATTCCTAGAGGCATATGCAATCACTCTACCATTCTGCATCAATACACAACCCAATCCTTCCTCAGAAGCATCGCTATAGATTACGAAGCCTTGACTTCCTTCAGGTAATGCAAGAACATGCGCGGTTGTCAATCTTGTCTTCAACTCCTGAAAGCTGTTCTCACACTTGTCATCCCATACGAACTTTGTTTTTTTTTTCTGAGTGAGCTTCGTAAGCGGTCCTGCAATCTTTGAGAAATCCTTCACGAACCTCCGATAATAGCCGGTTAGACCAAGAAAACTCTGAACCTCCGTAACATTTTCTGGCTTCCTCCAAGACATCACTGCTTCTATCTTTGCTTGGTCCACCGCTATTCCCTCTTGGGATATGATGTGCCCCAAGAATGCAATCTGCCACAACCAAAATTCACATTTGCTAAACTTTGCATGCAATTGATGCTCCCGAAGTTTCTACAATACCAATCACATATGTTGTTCATGCTTGGCCTAAGACTTTTGAGTATATCAAAATATCATCAATAAAGATCACCACAAATTGGTCCAAGTAGGGTTGAAAGACCCTGTGCATTAAGTCCATAAAAGCTGCAGGGGCATTAGTCAACCCAAATGGCATTACCACAAACTCATAGTGCTCATATCTCATCCTGAAAGCCGATTTAGGAACATCCTCCTTTTTGATCCGCAGCTAATAATACCCTTGCCTCAAATCGAGTTTTGAATACACTTTAGCTCCTTGAAGTTGGTCAAACAACTCATCGATCAATGGAAGTGGGTATTTATTTTTGATGGTCACTTGGTTCAATCCTCTGTAATCAATGCATAGCCTCAATGTTCCGTCTTTCTTCTTTACAAATAGGTCGGGTGCACCCCACAGAGAAGAACTCGGTTGAACAAACCCCTTCTTCAACAATCCTTGCAATTGGTCATTCAATTCTTGTAGCTTTGTTAGTGCCATACGATAGGGAGCTTTAGATATCGACTGTGTACCAGACAGTAATTCTATTACAAACTCGATCTCCCGATCCGATGGTAAACCCGATAATTCTTTTGGAAACACATCTGTATATTCTTTAATCACCGTTATCTCCTCCAACTTAGCTTTGTCCCATGGCTTATTGATGAGGTAAGCTACGTATCCGCTACACCCTTTTCTCAAGAACTTCACTACTTTTGTGGATGAAATGATGGAACTCCCGGTGAAATCCCTTCGACCCATTACCTCAAATATTGGTTGACCCGGTACCTGGAATGTTACAATCTTCGTCCGGCAAACTAGTTGGGCATGATGCTTTGCCAACCAGTCCATCCCTAAGATGACTTCATAGTCTCTAAAAGGTAACATTGTAAGATTGGCCGAGAATTCCCTATCCTTAATTTGAATTTTACATGCTTTACAAGCTGAGCTAGTAACAAGTTTAGAACCTATCGGAGTACCGACTTCTACTTCGTAAGGCCGTAATTTTACACATAAGGGAGTAATAAATGAATGAGTAGCACCTGGATCAATTAGCACCCTAACAGGTTGATTCAGTATTAAGAATGTACCTTCAACAACAGCAGTCTCCTCAGGATGCTCCTTGCACTCAATAGCATAAGCTTGGGCTGAAACTCTAGGAACTAGAGTCTTGCCTCTACTAGCTGGTTTATTCTGATTCTGATCCCCCTGCCATTTAGGGCAATCCCTAGCCCGATGTTGATCACTGCCACACCACACGCATTGTCCCAACTTCTTCTAGTACTGGGCCTCAGTGTGACCCTTCCTGTTACAATAAGGACAGGTGATAGCCTGTGTAGCGGGTGAACTACCTGTGGAACCACGGGTCGAAGAGGCTGATGGTACTTTAGACGGGCCACGGTTGTTGACTGGTCTATTCTGGCTCTGGCCCTGACTGCGACTCTGAGTCTGAAAATTCCTTTGTTACCCTTGAGGTTGGCAGGGTTTCTTGTTCGGTTGACTCGAACTGGCTCTATCAAGTTTTCTCTTCTCAACTCGGGAGGCAGCAGCAAGGAGAGTAGAATAGGTAGTGAAATCATATGAAGCCAAATGATCTTGAATTTCTGGCCTCAACCCATTCACAAATTTCCACATCTTCACCTTTAGGGTACTGACCATGTATTGTGCATAGCGGGACAATTTATCGAAGCATGCCTCATACTAAGCTACTGTTATGTTGCCCTAGGTCAAGGTCCAAAACTCTTCAATCCGCATCTGTCTTGAAACCGCAGGTATGTATTTCTCCTTGAAAGCCTTAACGAAGTTACTTCACAAGTGAGGTGTATGATTAGTGTCCCAAAGTGCCTCGACAGTGTGCCACCAATGCTCAGCATCCCCATGTAACAGAAACATAGCAAACTCAATCCTTTCTTCGTCAGTGTAATCAAGTGGCCTGTAAATCCTTTCAATCTCAGACAACCAAGCCTCTGCCTTTTCATCATTAGCTTCCCCGTAGAACTCGGACTGGTGAAAATCAAGGAATTCCCGCATTCTGCTGTTTCTGCCATTGTTACTACCATTCCTATTGTTGTCACCACCAGCTCCGTAGTTGTTGTTATTAATTGCTGCTTCACAAGCTTCTTGACGTTCCATCACTTGCGACACGTGATCCATGTCACTCGCCATCATGTTAAACATAGCTATGCCAGGATTAGTTTGGTGAGTATCTCCGGCTTCTTGAGGCTCATCGCCCATATTGGTATTGCGGGTACTAGGGCCAGCCACCTATAGGCACATATTATTATATACAATTATCGGGACATGATAAGATAAGAAATTAAAACATAAAGTATGCAACATACAATTTCATGTAGGCATAAAACTTTCAAACAATGAAGATATGTTAATCACATAAGCACATATAAACATAGAAGGCACAATTATCATTGGCACACATTAACACACATAAACAAGACATCATACTTACCTTAGGGCTTCTACCCACGGTCCGAGAGTTAAACCTAACTTAAGCAATCTAAGCTCTGATACCATTCTAATAAGGTGTCACGCCCCAACCCAACCTATGGAGGCTAGACTAGGGTATGACCTAATTCATTCACACCATTTCACATACTTAACCGTTGTTATAATTTAACACTTAACGTTGGCCTAGAACTCCAAAAGATTTTTTGAAAAATCGGCAGCATAACGGGTGTTTATAAGACCTTTGGTTTGACCTAATCTTCTAAATGCCTCAAAACTTTCAACCATCACTTCGATTCCAACTAAGATTCCTATTTTATCATTAGCCGATATGACTATTGATCTAACTCAAAAGTCTCATTTGGTTAACAAGCCTGACAAGATAACTATGTTTCGTTTATTTGTCAAGTCCTTTTACGCGATTACCTGTTATCCATTAGACTATGAATAAGTACCTGGTTAAGATTAGATAAGTTCATTCTATTTGATCTTTCACCTAATGCTTTAGTTGCCTATGATAGTTACTAAATTAAAATAGTGATAGCAAACCACTAAAATAGTGTGTTAGTCTAGTTATAATTAGTACAAGCCAAAATTAGACTCCAAATTACAACGGGGGTCATTTACAACAGCAACAACAACATAAGAAATAGTGTTCAAAATAAACAAAACGTTCACAAAACAGCCATAGTCAAGCAACAGACATAAGGCATGTAATCACTCCAAGGAGTCATCAACAGGCACGTTCTCCTCGGGTACCTGTTCTAGATCTTCTTCACTGGTGATAATAAAAGTGGGTGAGTCCTTATGAACTCGGCGAGGGGGAACGAGAGATATCGTTTTAAAACTCTTTTCTGGTTAATCTTATGAAAACCCTTTTTCGAAAGCATGACATATAACACAAGTAAGTTCATAACATAATATAAATGTGAATGAACACATTTACCCGTCTTTCCTCCCCCAGGTCCTCTAGGAACCAAGCGAGAGTACTTAAACACATAGTGAAAATGATATGGTGAGCTTTTGCTCTCAATTCATTTCCGATAACAGTTGTTGCTGCTGGTTTCAATCTTCCACTTATCACTCCAATGAGTGTACTCCGAATGTACACCAAACCTATGACCCAACTCTCCGAGGAAGTCTAGCCCCCAAGCGAGAGAGGGAATTGGACCATGGTAGTCACGCCAATACACTGGCAAGCCCGATGCCGCCCGGAGTGACACGAACGCTACCATGCCAAAACGAAAGGTTGCAACCTTGTATGCAATGCACAATTATAACATTTAACATATCACATTAGGAGTACAACAAAGTAGGTTGCCTCCGAGCAATTATAAGATCATATATTGATAAGTAAACAACTGAGGCATGCTTTGATATGAAGATTCACATTGTAAAACACTTAGAAGTATATAAACATTTAACAGGAAGCCAAGTAACACATATAAATCAAGTCATGTAACTCATTCCAGGTTCATATATCAAGTGTTGAGATCATGCAAGTATGCAACGACACTTACACAAAACCTGGTACAAGAATAGTTCACTTATCAAAATGCAATAATCGGGAATCATGTTTAGAGCTATAATGACAAATACGGGCAGCCTTTTAACAATCCCCAACATCAATTATAAGTTACATGAGTGTGGTTTGGGACATCGAAATGTACGGGGCCATTAGGGCTTACAAGGCCGTGCTCGGGTGTTGGTTTCGTTTGCTAAGGATCACAAGTAACTCTTAAACCATTTCAAACATACTTAGCAATTATTGGGCAGCCTACTAACCACACAATTGAATACATTTAGCCATACGATCATCACTTAACAAGTTTTCATAAGCAATAGGGTCTCAATTTCGTGCTTACACATGCGATTAAGCCACAATTCGTCATGTAATTAAGCCCAAGCCATGCATCAACCAATTAAGTATCCTCAACCAACCAAAACAGCCCATACAACTTCTAATTGCCACAATTCCAAGCATTCAATATCTCAAGCAAGGTTACAACATGATTTAAAACATCCGACTAAGCAAAAACCGTACTGCAATGGTATGTTTTTCCACATTCAAATTAGCCAAGTAAATAACCTTCAAATTCAGTGAACCAAATTTCAAATTGAAGCTTAGTGATTTCTTCAAATCTAGGAACAAACCTGGCTACATTTGGAGTTTGGACTTTGGCGTAATGGCCAAAACCGTGAGACTTTGCAAAACAGTCCAATTTTAGACACATTACAAATTTTTCCTTTTTTGACAGTCTTACAATCAGAATTAGCCTTATCCTATTTCTGCCAAAAATGTTCAGAACTGAAAAATATAGAGACCTACCAATTTTTATTCATTTTAAACATCGTTTACTAGGCCAAAATTATTTCATTCTACAAGGTCAGAAATCTGTCAGATATACGTATTTACATATCTCCAAGTTTCTAGCCAAATTCAAGCCATGCATGAGTATATAGGCTCATATACACACATATAAAATAACTACAGAGGGAAAGATATCCATATGAGAGCATGCATGTGAGTTTTGAGAGCTTTTGAAAGAGTTTAACCCTCACCTTAGCCTATTGATGGATGAAAATGCAAGATTGCACTTGAAAATGCAAAAGAGGTATTCTTTCCTTGCTTTGGCTGAATGGTGGCTGGTTTTTCTTTAAATCCTAGCTTAGTTAGCACATACTTAGTATGTGCATGTGATTAGAACAAAAGGAAATGGAAGAAAACTATTAAACTTACCTATGGCCGAAAATGATGAGCTTTTAAGCTTGTGTGAGACTTTCTTGTGTGTTTGCTTGCTATGGCCGAAGCTTGAATGTTCTTGAGAGCTTGTTAGGAGTCTTGGAAGTGAGCTTGAGCCATGGAAACTCAAGGAGCAGCCATAGCCGAGAGTGAGAGGAGATGAGATAGCTTTGAGTGAAGAATGAAATGTGAAGTGTTTGTTTTTGGGTATGTGCTTGTGTGTGCCGGCCTTGTGCTCGCAACAATCTGATTTTTGTGTCATCTAATGTCTAGTTTGAATTGTTTTGGCATAGGTAGTGCAGGGGCCAAGAAAGTGAAGCATTGGGTAGGGTGTTAGGGAATTTTTTTTATGTTTTGTGTTTTGTGTGTCATAGGTTGTCTAGGAATATTTGAAATTGTGCAAAGCTAGTCAACTTGCCTACACATGGTCGGCCAAGGCATGCTAGAATTCTGAATTTTTGTCTTGTTTTAAGCTTAATTTAGTGTAGATTAAGTGTAGTATTTGTGGTGCATAGGTTTTAGAAATAGAATAAAGAATAAAGAAAGTTTAGTGTTTAGCGCTTTTGTCTTTTAGTGAATTGACTTAGGATTAAAATAATAGTTACAGGCTTTTTTCTTTCTTGTAATCTCTTCCAAAATCGGGAAGTAAAACAAGGATCCCTATCCTACACAATACTTACAGGCATCCCATGTAGCCTTACAATGTCCGCTACATACATATCTCCTAGTTTCTCAGGACTATCCACCTTATTTATCAATAAGAAGTGTGCGGTCTTATTCAATCTATCCACTATGGCCCAAACTGCATCATGACCCTTTTGTGACCTAGGCAAGTCCATGACAAAATCCAGAGTTATATGTTCCCATTTCCATTGGGGAATTTCCAACGGTTGAAGTAAACCTGTTGATCGTAGATGTTCTGCATTGACCCTTTGACAAGTCAAACACCGTGCCACAAACTCTGCAATCTCCCTCTTCATGTTATTCCACCAATAGTGTCGCTTCAATTTCCGGTACATATTTGTTCCGCCGGGGATGATAGTGTATCTTGAGTTATGGGCTTCTTCAAGAATCTTCTTTTTCAACTATGTGTTATTAGGGACACAAATTCGACTCCTAAACCTCCAAATACCATCATCGTGAAACTTGAAATCTGTGTTGCTTTCCTTAATCTTCTGAAACTGCTGATCCTTCTGTTGGGCCTCTCGTAACTTAGACAACAAGGTCGATTGAACTTGTGTAGTGGCAAATAGTAACCCTTTTTGAGTCAATTTTGGTTTCCACATAAATGCTTCTTCTAACATCTCCCACACCTTAACCTCCAATTTTGCCATGCTCACTTTCCAGCTTAAGGCATCTGCTACCACATTCGCTTTACCGGGCAGATAATTGATTGTGCAGTTATAATCATCCGAGAGCTCCATCCACCGTCTTTGCCTAATATTCAATTCTTTCTTTGAAAGAAAGTACTTCAAGCTCTTGTGATCCGTAAACAGCTCAAACTTGTTACCCCACAAATAGTGCCTCCATTTCTTTAGTACAAACACAATAGCCGCTAGCTCCAAATCATGCGTCGGGTAATTCAATTCATACGGCTTTGGATTCCTAGAGGCATATGCAATCACTCTACCATTCTGCATCAATACACAACCCAATCCTTCCTTAGAAGCATCGCTATAGATTACGAAGCCTTGACTTCCTCCAGGTAATGCAAGAACATGCGCGGTTGTCAATCTTGTCTTCAACTCCTGAAACCTGTTCTCACACTTGTCATCGTACACAAACTTTGTTTTTTTTTTGAGTGAGCTTTGTAAGCGGTCCTGCAATCTTTGAGAAATTCTTCACGAACGTCGGATAATAGCCAGCTAGACCAAGAAAACTCTGAACCTCCGTAACATTTTCTGGCTTCCTCCAAGACATCACTGTTTTTATCTTTGCTGGGTCCACTGCTATTCCCTCTTGGGATATGATGTGCTCCAAAAATGCAATCTGCCGCAACCAAAATTCACATTTGCTAAACTTTGCATACAATTGATGCTCTCGAAGTTTCTGCAATACCAATCACAGATGTTGTTCATGCTTGGCCTCAGACTTTGAGTATACCAAAATATCATCAATAAAGATCACCACAAATTGGTCCAAGTAGGGTTGAAAGACCCTGTGCATTAAGTCCATAAAAGCTACAGGGGTATTAGTTAACCCAAATGGCATTACCACAAGCTCATAGTGCCCATATCTCATCCTGAAAGCCGATTTAGGAACATCCTCCTTTTTGATCCGCAACTAATAATACCCTTGCCTCAAATCGAGTTTTGAATACACTTTAGCTCCTTGAAGTTGGTCAAACAACTCATCGATCAATGGAAGTGGGTATTTATTTTTGATGGTCACTTGGTTCAATCCTCTATAATCAATGCATAGCCTCAACGTTCTGTCTTTCTTCTTTACAAATAGGTCTGGTGCATCCCACAGAGAAGAACTCGGTTGAACAAACCCCTTCTTCAACAATCCTTGCAATTGGTCCTTCAATACTTGTAGCTCGTCTAGTGCCATACGATAGGGAGCTTTAGATATCGGCTGTGTACCAGACAGTAATTCTATTACAAACTCGATCTCCCGATCCGGAGGTAAACCCGACAATTCTTCTGGAAACACATCTGCATATTCTTTAATCCCCGTTATCTCCTCCAACTTAGATTTGTTCGATGGCTTATTGATGAGGTAAGCTACGTATTCGCTACACCCTTTTCTCAATAACTTCACTGCTTTCGTGAATGAAATGATAGAGCTCCCGGTGAAGTCCCTTCGACCCATTACCTCCAATATTGGTTGACCCGGTACTTTGAATGTTACAATCTTCGTTCAGCAATCAAGTTGGGCATGATGCTTTGCCAACCAGTCCATCCTTAAGATGACTTCATAGTCTCTAAAAGGTAACACAGTAAGATTGGCCGAGAATTCCCTATCCTTAATTTGAATTTTACATGCTTTACAAGCTGAGCTAGTAACAAGTTTAGAACCCATCGGAATACCGACTTCTACTTCGTAAGGCCGTAATTTCACACATAAGGGAGTAATAAATGAATGAGTAGCATCTGGATCAATTAGCACCCTAACATGTTGATTCAGTATTAAGAATTTACCTTCAACAACAACAGTCTCCTTAGGATGCTCATCGCACTCAATAGCATAAGCTCGGGCCGGAACTCTAGGAATTGGAGTCTTGCCTATACTAGCTGGTTTATTCTAATTCTGATCCCCTTGCCATTTAGGGCAATCCCTAGCCCGATGTTGATCACTGCCACACCACACGCATTGTCCCAACTTCCTCAAGTACAGGGCCTCAGTGTGACCCTTCCTGTTACAATAAGGATAGGTGATAGCCTGTGTAGCGGGTGAACTTCCTGTGGAACCACGGGTAGAAGAGGTTGATGATGCTTTGGATAGGCCACGGTTGTTGACTGGTCCGTTCTGGGTTTGGCCCTGACTGCGACTCTGAGTCTGAAAATTCCTCTGTTGCCCTTGAGGCTGGCAGGGTTTCTTGTTCGGTTGACTCGAACTGGCTCTATCAAGTTTTCTCTTCTCAACTCGCGAAGCAACAGCAAGGAGAGCAGAAAAGGTAGTGAAATCATGTGAAGCCAAATGATCTTACATTTATGGCCTTAACCCATTCACAAATTTCCACATCTTCACCTTAGGGGTACTGACCATGTATTGTGTATAGCGGGACAGTCTGTCGAAGCAAGCCTCATACTGAGCTACTATTATGTTGCCCTGGGTCAAGGTCAAAAACTCTTCAATCCGCCTCTGTCTTGAAACCGCAAGTATGTATTTCTCCTTGAAAGCCTTAACGAAGTTACTCCACAAGCGAGGTGTATGATCAGTATCCCAAAGTGCCTCCACAGTGTGCCACCAATGCTCAGCATCCCCATGTAACAGAAACACAGCAAACTCAATCCTTTCTTCGTCAGTGTAATCAAGTGGCCTGTAAATCCTTTCAATCTCAGATAACGAAGCCTCTATCTTTTCATCATTAGCTTCCCCGTAGAACTTGGACTGGTGAAAATCAAGGTATTCCTGCATTCTGCTGTTTCTACCATTGTTACCACCATTCCTATTATTGTAACCACCAGCTCCGTAGTTGTTGTTATTAATTGCTACTTCACATGCTTCTTGACGTTCCATCACTCGCGACACGCGATCCATGTCACTCGACATCATGTTAAACATGGCCATGCCGGGATTAGTTTGGTGAGCATCTCTGACTTCTTGAGGCTCATCGCCCCTATTGGTATTGCGGGTACTAAGGCCAGCCACCTATAGGCACATATTATTATATACAATTATCGGGACATACAATTTCATGTAGGCATAAAACTTTCAAACAATGAAGACATGTTAATCACATAAGCACATATAAACAAAGGCACAATTATCATTGGCACACATTAACACACATAAATAAGACATCATACTTACCTTAGGGCTTCTACCCATGGTCCGAGAGTTAAACCCGGCTTAAGCAATCTAAGCTCTGATACCATTCTAATAAGGTGTCATGCCCTAACCCAACCTATGGAAGCTAGACTAGGGTATGACCTAATTCATTCACACCATTTCATATACTTAATCATTTTTATGATTTAACACTTAACGTTGGCCTAGAACTCCAAAAGATCTTTCGAAAAACCGGCAGCATAACGGGTGTTTATAAGACCTTTGGTTTGACCTAATCTTCTAAATGCCTCAAAACTTTCAACCATCACTTCGATTTCAACTAAGATTCCTATTTTACCATTAACCGATATGCCTATTGATCTAACTCGAAAGTCTCATTTGGTTAACAAGCCTGACAAGATAACTATGTTCCGTTTATTTGTCAAGTCCTTTTACGCGAGTACCTGTTATCCATTAGCCTATGAATAAGTACCTGGTTAATATTAGATAGGTTCATTCTATTTGATCTTTCACCTAATGCTTTAGTTGCCTATGATAGTTACTAAATTAAAATAGTGATAGCAAACCACTAAAATAGCGTGTTCGTCTAGTTATAATTAGTACAAGCCAAAATTAGACCCCAAATTACAACGGGGGTCATTTACAACTACAACAACAACATAAGAAATAGTGTTCAAAACAAACATAACGTTCACAAAACAACCACAGTCAAGCAAGGGACATAAGGCATGCAATCACTCCAAGGAGTCATCAACAGGCATGTTCTCCTCGGGTACCTGTTCCAGATCTTCTTCACCTGTAATGATAAAAGAAGGCGAGTCCTTATGAACTCAGCGAGGGGGAACAAGAGATATCGTTTTAAAACTCTTTTCTGGTTAATCTTATGAAAACCCTTTTTCGAAAGCATGACATATAACACAAGTAAGTTCATAAAATAATATAAATGTAAATGAACACATTTACCCTTCTTTCCTCCTCGAGGTCCTCTACGAACCAAGCGAGAGTACTTAAACACATAGTGAAAATGATATGGTGAGCTTTTGCTCTCAATTCATTTTCGATAATAGTTGTTGCGGCTGGCTTCAATCACCAACTTATCACTCCAATGAGTGTACTTTGAATGTACACCAAACCTATGACCCAACTCTCCGAGGAAGTCTAGCCCCCAAGCGAGGGAGGGAATTGGACCATGGTAGTCACGCCAATACACCGGCAAGCCCGATGCCACCTGGAGTGACGCGAATGCTACCATGCCAAAACGAAAGTTTGCAACCTTGTATGCAATGCACAATTATAACATTTAACATATCACATTAGGAGTACAACAAAGTAGGTTGCCTCCGAGCAATTATAAGATCATATATTGACAAGTAAACAACCGAGGCATGCTTTGATATGAAGATTCACATTGTAAAACACTTAGAAGTATATAAACATTTAACGGGAAGCCAAGTAACACATATAAATCAAGTCATGTAACTCATTCCGGGTTCATATATCAAGTGTTGAGATCATGCAAGCATGCAACAACACTTACAAAAAATCGGGTACAAGAATAGTTCACTTATCAATATGCAATCATCGGGAATCATGTTTAGAGCTATAAGGACAAATACGGGCAGCCTTTTAACAATCCCCAACATCAATTATAGTTTACTTGAGTCTGGTTTGGGACTTGGGAATCTACGGGGCCATTAGGGCTTACAAGGCCGTGCTCGGGTGTTGATTTCGCTAAGGATCACAAGTAACTCTTAAACCATTTCAAACATACTTAGCAATTATTGTGCAGCCTACTAACCACACAATTGAACACATTTAGCCATAGGATCATCACTTAACAAGTTTTCATAAGCAATAGGGTCTCAATTTCGTGCTTACACATGCGATTAAGCCACAATTCGTCATGTAATTAAGCCCAAGCCATGCATCAATCAATTAAGTATCCTCAACCAACCAAAACAGCCCACACAACTTCTAATTGCCACAATTCCAAGCATTCAATACCTCAAGCAAGGTTACAACATGATTTAAAACATCATATTAAGCAAAAACCCTACTGCAATGGTCTGTTTTTCCACATTCAAATTATCTTAGTAAATAACCTTCAAATTCAGTGAACCAAATTTCAAATTGAAGCTTATTGATTTCTTTAAATATAGGAACAAACCTAGCTACATTTGGAGTTCGGACTTAGGCGTAATGGCCAAAACCGTGAGACTACGCAAAACTGTCCAATTTTAGACACATTACGAATTTTTCCATTTTTGAGGGTCTTACAGTCAGAATTAGTCTTATCTTATTTCTGCAAAAAATGTTCAGAACTGAAAAATATAGTGACCTACCAATTTTTATTCATTTTCAACATTTTTTACTAGGCCAAAATTATTTCGTTCTACAAAGTCAGAATCTGTTAGATATACGTATTTACATATCTTCAAGTTTCTAGCCAAAATCAAGCCATGCATGAGTAGATAGGCTCATATACACACATATAAAATAACTACAGAGGTAAAGATATCCATACGAGAGCATGCATGTGAGTTTTGATAGATTTTAAAAGAGTTTAACCCTCACCTTAGCCTATGGATGGATGAAAATGCAAGATTGCACTTGAAAATGCAAAAGAGGTCTTCTTTCCTTGCTTTGGCCGAGTGGTGGCTGATTTTTTCTTTAAATCCTAGCTTAGTTAGCACATACTTAGTGTGTGCATGTGATTAGAACAAAAGGAAATTGAAGAAAACTCTTAAACTTACCTATGGCCGAAAATGATGAGCTTTTGAGCTTGTGTGAGACTTTCTTGCATGTTTGGTTGCCATGGCTTGCTATGGCCGAAGCTTGAATGTTCTTGAGAGCTTGTTAGGAGTCTTGGAAGTGAGCTTGAGCCATGGAAACTCAAGGAGCATCCATAGCTGAGAGTGAGAGGAGATGAGAGAGCTTTGAGTGAAGAATGAAATGTGAAGTGTTTGTTTTTGGGTATGTGCTTGTGTGTGTCGGCCTTGTGCTCGCAACAATCTGATTTTTGTGTCATATAATGTCTAGTTTGAATTGTTTTGGCATGGGTAGTGCAGGGGCCAAGAAAGTGAAGCATTGGGTAGGGTGTTAGGGAATTTTTTTTATGTTTTGTGTTTTGTGTGTGTCATAGGTTGTCTAGGAATATTTGAAATTATGCAAAGCTAGTCAACTTGCCTACACATGGTCGGCCAAGGCATGCTAGAATTCTGAATTTTTGTCTTGTTTTAAGCTTAATTTAGTGTAGATTAAGTGTAGTATTTGAGGTGCATAGATTTTAGAAATAGAATAAAGAATAAAGAATGTGTAGTGTTTACTGCTTTTGTCTTTTAGTGAATTAACTTAGGATTAAAATAATAGTTAGTGGAGTTTGTAGGATTATTTATAGTCTAGTGCTTTGTGTAGGATTGTTTATCGATTAACGTGCAGGCATGCTTTCCTAGGTCTAGGGCATGCACTACGAGATAAGGCATGAACTACGAGACAAACGCACGTATTCCAAGTAAATGCACGTAACCCTAACTGAATGCACGTAAATCAAGACACGACTCTTAAACTTAGGTAAAGCACACAGTTCAAGGTTAGGGCACACGAAATGAGATAACGCACGCAATTCAAGGTTGGGCCTCACATCCTCCCCTCCTTAAAAGAATTCCGTCCCTAAATTCAATATTACCTTTGGAATAATGTCGGATACTGTTGCTCCATCTAGTCTCGCCTTTCACATGTTGCTTCTTCAACTCCATGGTGATCCCACAACACTTTTACCATCGGTATCGACTTGTTGCGTAACTCCCGATATTGCTGGTCAAGGATCTGAGTAGGCTTCTCTTCATAAGACAAGCTCTCCCGAAGCTGCAACGGCTCTGGCTTCAAGATGTGTGATAGATCAGGGTGATACTTCTGTAGCATTGAGACATGGAAGACATCATGAATATTGGAGAGGTTTTGGGGTAGTCCCAGGCGATACGCCAATTTGCCAACCTTTTCAACTATCTCAAATGGTCCTACAAACCTCCGGCTCAACTTTCCACCCTTACCATGTTTAATCAATCCCCTCCGAGGTGATAACTTCAAGAACACCTTGTTGCCAACCTCAAATTCCAAATTCCGTCTCCGTCGGTCCGCATAACTTTTCTGCCTGCTTTAGGCGGTAAGCATCAGTTTCCGAATGAGGTGGACATTTTCAACAGTCTTCATAAGTTCTGGTAGAAGGGTCGGGTCAAAAGTCTTCGTCTCACCTATTTCATCCCAGTAAATTGGGGATCGACACTTGCGTCCATACAATGCCTCATATGGGGCCATCCCGATAGTGGCCTGATAACTGTTATTATAAGCGAACTTCGCTAGAGGCAGATACTTCTCCCAACCTTTTTCGAAGTCTAGAACATATGCCCTCAGCATATCCTCTCAAATTTGTATAGTTCTCCCAGATTGTCCGTTTGTCTGAGGGTGATAAGCTTTACTAAAATTCAACTTCGTCCCCAGAGCTTCTTGTAATCTCTTCCAAAATCGGGAAGTAAAACGGGGATCCCTATCTGACACAATACTTACAGGCATCCCATGTAGCCTTACAATGTCCACTACATACATATCTCCTAGTTTCTCAGGACTATCCTCCTTATTCATTGGTAAGAAGTGTGCGGTCTTAGTCAATCTATCCACTATGACCCAAACGGCATCATGACCCTTTTGTGACCTGGGCAGGTCCATTACAAAATCCATAGTTATATGTTCCCATTTCCATGAGAGAATTTCCAACGGCTGAAGTAAACCTGCCGGTCGTTGATGTTTTGCCTTGACCCTCTGACAAGTCAAACACCGTGCCACAAACTCTGCAATCTCCCTCTTCATGTTATTCCACCAATAGTGTTGCTTCAATTTCCAGTACATCTTTGTTCCGCTGGGGTAGATAGTGTATCTTGAGTTATGGGCTTCTTCAAGAATCTTCTTTTTTAACCCTGGGTTATTAGGGACACAAATTCGACTCCTAAACCTCCAAATACCATCATCGTGATACTTGAAATCTATGTTGCTTTGCTTAATCTTTTGAAACTGCTGATCATTCGGTTGAGTCTCTCATAACTCAGACAACAAGGTCGACTAAACTTCTGTAGTGGCAAATAGTAACCTTTTTTGAGTAAATTGTGGTTTCCACATAAATGCTTCTTCTAACATCTCGCATACCTTAATCTCCAATTTTGCCATGCTCGCCTTCCGGCTTAAGGCATCTACTACCACATTCTCTTTACCGGGCACATAATTGATTGTTGAACCCTACGAAGGCAGAACAACATGCGAACCCGTTTAAACAATGTGGGACCATTGAGGGAGAGGCGACTCATCCCCAGCCCGCGTGTCAGTCCTAAGTCGGGGCGAACGCCCCGCAAACAATGAACCCCAGCGTAGAATGTGCCAAGAAAAATGAAAAATGGGGGCCAGCTTATCCCTGCCCCGTCCGCGGTGTGCCGGGTTAGGCCTCGGTCCCTTACGAAATGAAAACGACTCTCGGTAACGGATATCTCGGCTCTCGCATCGATGAAGAATGTATCGAAATGCGATACTTGGTGTGAATTGCCAAATCTCGTAAACCATCGAGTCTTTGAACGCAAATTGCGCCCGAAGCAGTTAGCTTGAGGGCATGTCTGCCTGGGCATCATGCATCACGTCGCCCCTCCATCCTACACCCCAACACTGGGTTGTTGGGTTCATGCATGGAGGCAGATTGCGGCCTCTTGTGTCTCGAGGCGCGGTTGGCCAAAATGCGAGTCCGGAGTGACGGATGTCACGACAAGTGGTGATTGGTCCATTCAACTCGCGAGTTGTCATGCATCATCCTGTCGCATGTGCAGGACTGAAGATAGACCCTCCAGCACTATGCGCTACGACCGCGACCCCAAGTCAGGCGGGATTACCCGCTGAGTTTTAGCATATCAATAAGCGGAGGAAAAGAAACTTACAAGGATTCCCAAAGTAATGGCGAGCGAACTAGGAATAGCCCAGCTTGAGAATCGGGTGGCTCCGCCATTCGAATTGTAGTCTGGAGAAGCGTCCTCAGCGGCAGACCGGGCCCAAATCCCCCGGAAAGGGGCACCAGAGAGGGTGAGAGCCCCGTCGTGCCCGGACTTTGTCGCACCACGAGGCGATGTCGGCGAGTCGGGTTGTTTGGGAATACAACCCTAAGCGGGCGGTAAATTCCATCCACAGCTAAATACGGGCGAGAGACCGATATCGAACAAGTACCGTGAGGGAAAGATGAAAAAGGGCTTTGAAAAGAAAGTCAAAGAGTACTTGAAATTGTCGGGAGGGAAGCGGATGGGGGTTGGCGATGCGCCCCGGTCATATATGGAATGGCGAGAGCCGGTCCGCTTATCAGCTCGGGCGAGGACCAGCGCGGATTGGGGCAGTGGCCAAAGCTCGGGCAGTAGATATGCCTGCGGAACGCCGTTGCCTCGATCGTGGCTGGGAAGCGCACGCCTTTGGCATGCTTCGACATCTGCGCACTCCCGGTACTGGCTTGCGGGCTCCCCATTCGACCCGTCTTGAAACACAAACCAAGGAGTCTGACAAGGGTACGAGTCGACGGGTGCGTAAACCCGCAAAGCACAAGGAAGCTGATTGGCGGGATCCCTCCCAGGGGGTGCACCGCCGACTGACCTTGATCTTTTGAGAAGGGTTCGAGTACGAGCATACCTGTCGGGACCTGAAAGATGGTGAACTATGCCTGAGCAGGGCGAAGCCAGACGAAACTCTGGTGGAGGCCCGTAGCGATACTGACGTGCAAATTGTTCATCTATCTTGGGTATAGGGGCGAAAGACTAATCGAACCATCTAGTAGCAGGTTCCCTCCGAAGCTTCCCTCATGATAGTTGGAGCTCGCGTATGAGTTCTATCGGGTAAAGCCAATGATTAGAGGTATCGGGGGCATAATGCCCTCGACCTATTCTTAAACTTTAAATAGGTAGGACGGTGCGGCTGCTTCGTTGAGCCGCGCCACGGAATCAAGAGCTCCAAGTGGGCCATTTTTTATAAGCAAAACTAGCTATGCGGGATGAATTGGAAGCCAGGTTACGGTGCCCAACTACGCGCTAACCTAGATCCTACAAAGGGTATTGGACGATTAAGACAGCAAGACGGTGGTCATGGAAGTCAAAATCCGCTAAGGAGTGTGCAACAACTCACCTGCCGAATCAACTAGCCTCGAAAATAGATGGCGTTTAAGCGTGCGACCTATACCTGGACGTTGGGGCAAGTGCCAAGCCCCGATGAGTAGGAGGGCACAGCAGTCGCCGCGAAACCCAGGGCGTAAGCCCGGGTGGAGTGGCCGTTGGTATAGATCTTGGTGGTTGTAGCAAATATTCAAATAGGAATTTTGAAGGCCGAAGAGGGGAAATGTTATGTCACGCCCCAACCCAACCCCCACGCTAAAGGCTAAGTCCGGACCCGACACACGGATAGAGTCTCTCCTGTACCGTGGACATTCTGAAAACCTGTAAACTCTCAAATACGGTAACCACAAGATAAACAAGCTTTTCATGGCTAAATATATATAAAGATTCAAGGCCATCCGAGCCTTGAAGCAAACAACAGTTCCAAAACCACACAAGCATGCAAGTAACTTGTTTACAACATAGTCTAATAGTCATAACACCGATATGTACTTGTCTCGGAATTCTCGGACGAAGTCAGTCCATGAATGATGAACCCTCTCGGCTTCCCATTTCTCACTGATAGTTTGCCACCAATCTTCAGCGTCACCTTCTAGAAGGAATGTGGCATAAGTGATCTTCCTATCATCATGGCACTCAAGTATTGCAGCCACCCTTTCAAACTTCCTCAGCCACATTTCAACCTTCATATCATCCGGTTCTCCAAAGAAAGTGTAGGCCCCATGATGAATAAACCGGTCATACAAGTTACCCCCGGTAGTACTACTACCCCCGGCCCTCGCAGCCTGATTACCTCCAACAACCCCTGTCTGACCCTGCTGTGTCACAAACTGGGCGATAGTGTTCATAGTAGTGGCCATTGTGGCTAAGATCTGTGCCGTACTCGGTTCCTGAACTGGGGGTGCAGTACCTGCCAATCCGGCTTCTTGCCCATGAACCTCTTCCGGTTCTCTATCGACATTCTGATTCTCAATACGACGGCGGGGCCCCATCTCGAATAGCTAGAATGCAAAGTGTTATGACAGGTATATATGTGTATATATGCAATTCATAAGTAAACACATAAAGAAAAGTTCAAATAGATTCACATAAAGTCAAGTATATAGAAGTTCATATAATTATTCTACATTCTTGAAGTACACATAAGTCACTAGATCATACTTGACATTCTAGACTCTTGATATTCCATTTCCATGCTAGCATGTTCATTCCTAATTCAAATTTCACTTAGACAAATCAAAAACCACAGATTCATACAATCACAAAGTCACATAACAAATCTCTACCCACAGACTGAGAAATTTAACCCGGCTTCATGCAATCTATAGCTCTGATACCACTTAAATGTCACGCCCCGACCTAACCCCCAAGCTAAAGGCTAAGTTCGGACCCGACACACGGACAGAGTCTCCCCTGTACCGTGGACATTCTGAAAACCTGTAAACTCTCAAATACGGTAACCACAAGATAAACAAGCTTTTCATGGCTAAATATATATAAAGATTCAAGGCCATCCGAGCCTTGAAGCAAACAACAGTTCCAAAACCACACAAGCATGCAAGTAACTTGTTTACAACATAGTCTAATAGTCATAACATTCTAGGATAACATTAAAACATACTTAAAAGATAAAACATTTCGACATTAAGACATTCACTCCCAAGCATGCAAAGTGAATAAAAGCAGAAATATAAGTTATTACAAGACATAGGTTCCCAATTCTACACTACAACCAACTATCCTCCAACTTCTTACAACAACCAACGTAAACATAGCCCTTAGGCCACAAAATAGATACACAAGTACCAAATAGAAACAAGAAGGCACAGCCACCTTAGAACAACACACAGCAACTAGGGCAAAGGCTCTAACTGTACCTCTTCCTCCTCCACTACTACCTTAACAAGCTGGGGATCACCCTCAGCGTCTCCTGAAACATATATCAAGGTATGAGCAACCATTGTTGCCCAGTGAGGGATATAGTCCCGGGGTGTGCAATGCAACAGGTAATACAGTTAAACAACTATAACAATTAGACAATTCTTCACTGAGTCTTCATTCACGATCCACGAACCTCGATCACGATCACGATAAGCCGGCATAACCCTAAACACTCCAGTGGGTATACTCCAGATGTACCCCGATAATCCTACGACCCAACACCCCCTGACAATCTCCGGACCAGGTGAGTGAGGGAATAGGGTATAGAGTTTGAATATCCACCGGCAAGCCCTCTGCCGCCCAACCGATATTCAACACATCCACCCCTGACACTATGGTTGCGCAACCACTATGCAATGCACTTTGCAATGGCAAGTTAATATCAATAATATAAGCAATAACACATAGGAGGATCAACAAAGTAGGTTGACCTCGATGCAGTTAGAATAGAAACAATTATATAAGCAAATAAGCAGTTTTACAAAGGGGCATATACAAGATAAGCATAGAATCATACCAAAAGCTCCAAATCAACTTGTAACCAAATTTAAACACTCAAGGAGTCATGCCATAGACTTAGAAGCGTGAGACAACCGAAATTGCACTTAAACCCCTTTGTTTTTCACACTATTTCTCTTCCAATCCTAAGTTAATGATTCAATTTCAAAGGGAAACTCTCCCAACCTTCTAACTAACCCTCAAGGAACCCTCTCAACCCCCTAACTCATTCAAATGCCCGCAATTACCCCGAAAGCCCCAAAATCCCTCTTATGGCTTTAAACTACATATACCTTATCCGGGCTTCAAACAAGGGTTATCAAAGCTTCTATAGCACCTAGGTAGCCTAAGAATACTAGAAGTGAAGCCCGAATCCACCCGGATTCTCATTAACCCCGAAACCCCTTTGTTAAAGCCGACTATTTCATGTTTTATGCGATTCTAGAGCAAGGCAAGTGCACGGGGCTATTAGACTACCTTCATTAGCACCTAAGGCATCTATTAGGAGCATTGGATCAAGTTAAAACGCGCAAATTCACAAAACCCTAGAATTTCTATCACTATTCACTCATACAAATTAACTAACGATTTCTACAGTTTAATACATGAAACAATGTGGTCCCTACTACATGTACACAACATATATAAGCTTATTTGAGCCTTGCAATAGCATTTAACATCATTTCTAACAAATCAAGAAAATAGCAACTATTTCAAAATGCGAAAATAAGCCATGAAATCCCTCACCAATGCGCGAAGGAGCTCTCGGGAGGCTTACAAACACCCTAAACTACTTGCTCCTTGCTTGGCTAGGCTTGGATTGAGGAATTGTTGAAGCAAAAATCACCCAAGAGAGAGAGAAGGGCTGTCGGGTAAGCTACAGTGTTTTTCAGCTTTTATTTTTTTTTCTTTGCTAAGTTATGAGCTACATTGGTGTTGTGTGAGCATATATATCAAATTGGGTCAAGTTAGGTGCTTAATGGTACATTAAGATGAGCGTTGATAGCTTAAATACGAGCCTAAAGTGTAAAGTATAAGCTAACTAATTAAATCTCTAAGTTATGTTACGTAATACTATTCATTGAACTACTAAAATCATTTTCTAAACGAGCTCTCCTATCGCCTCTAGCTCAATTGTACATTTTTCCCACTACTTTAACAATTTATATGATTTAATAAAAATGCTAATTCGCTAATAGAATGAAGTTAAAAAATGGAGTGAATAGTAATTTAAGAAGACAGTTAATAAAGCACAGAAGAAAATGCGCAAACAAGAGATGCAACAGTAATTGAATGCATGGCTAAATCTCGAGCCTCACAGGTTCCATGTGAACGGCACTTGCACATGGGTTAGTCGATCCTAAGGGTTGGGGGAAGCCCGACAGATAGCGCGTTCTGCTCGTGCACCGAAAGGGAATCGGGTTAAAATTCCTAAACCGGGACGTGGCGGTTGACGACAACATTAGGGAGTTCGGAGACGTCAACGGGGGCCTCGGGAAGAGTTATCTTTTCTGTTTAACATCCTGCCCACCATGGAAATGGCTCAGCCAGAGGTAGTGTCCAGCAGCTGGAAGAGCACCGCACGTCGTGCGGTGTCTGGTGCACCCCCGGGGGCCCTTGAAAATCCAAAGGACGTAGTACCGTCCACACCCGGTCGTACTTATAATTGCATAAGGTCTCCAAGGTGAACAACCTCTAGTCGATAGAACAATGTAGGCATGATGGTACGCACATGGTGCACCCATGCCGCACGGTAGTGCGCGCATGGGGCGCCCATGCCGCACGATGGTGCACACATGCCGCATAAAGGTGCGCATATGGGGCACCCATGCCGCACGACGGTGCGCATGTGATGCACAAACCGCACAACGGTGCGAGCATGGTGCGCCCATGCCGCACGATGGTGCGCGTATAGGGCGCGCATGCTGCACAACGGTGCGCGAATGTGGGGGACGGCTTGGGCACTACTTGGGGACGTATTGAGGGTCATTCAGAATGTATTACTACCCAAATGTGGACATTTTTGTGCTTTTACAATTGTTTTTCGAGTCCATAAATTATTCTTAACAAAGTCCCTTCCCCGACGAACATTTTGTCACACTCGGGAGGCGAATTAAATTAATCAGGTTCCGAATCCATCCAAAATTTTTTTCCACGCCAAATATCATCTAAAAAAATTAATTTATGAATTAATATAAATTTTATAGTGTTTTCTAGTATTTTATCTAATTTTTCCCTATTTTTTTAATTATTAAATATTAAAAATTATTTTTTCAAAAAAAATAGTCTTGAAACATTTGAATATTGTATCCTGATCTAAACAAATTAATTTATGAATTAATATAAATTTTCCAGAATATTCTACTATTTTTTTTGATATTTCCATATTTTCTGCAATTATTAAATATTAAAAAATATTTTTTCGAAAAAAATAATCATGAATCATTTGGGTATCATATGCTATCAATTAGAAGCAAGTTGGGCACGAAAATCATGCCAAATGGGGCCTTGTATAGTGTAAAACACCCATTATGAATCTCTGGCAAAATGTACGCTACTGCTGTCACTTGGGTTTTTGCATCTAAATGTACTATAGGGGGGTATGTGGTGTCAAGCCCCCTAGTCGAGGTCCATGTGGGAGGGACATTGTAGGCACTTCGTGGCACATTGCGGGCTATATCATGGGCTATATTATGGGCGGGAATACTTACCGAGTGAATCACACTGAGGTATTGCATTGCATACCCTTGCGTTGGGGCCGTGCCACCCCCTCCCCATGTTCCCTGGCATGTCCCTCATTGCAGCACCAGGATGGCTAATTAGGAATGTGGTGGCTTCCCTAGCCCCTCATTATCCATCTTGGTGCCGCAACACCGTTGGCATCATTTGGATGGCTAATGAGGGGTCGAGTGGTTGCCCAAGCACAAAACTAGCTATCCTTGTGCCGCCGGCTAGGCACACGCAGGGGGATATTCCCGTCCCTAAACTTGTTGTCGGGCTTGTGCGATGCGCGAATCGCGTAGCACACGAAGCTATGGTCATTGCCGAGTGGATACGCACGACCATGGTATAGTGTCGTGGCAATCCAAGCACCGCGTGGGCTTGGTTGACTCTTGGGGACGGTGAGGGCATGCGTGATGCGCGAATCCCCTGGCACACGCAACATTGGCTTTCGTTAAGCAACGACGTAAGCGTTGCGAATAAACGATTGCTGATGCTTCAATGTCGTGGCAATCCAAGCACCATGCGGCCTTGAAGTCGTCCCCCGGTTGGTTCGACGGGCTTGTGCGATGCGCGAATCGCCTAGCACATGATGCCATGGTCCTCGTTGAGTCGTAATACGATGGACATGGTCTAGTGTCGTGGCGATCCAAGCACTGCGTGGGCAAGAAGTTTCCTTGTCCCGTTCCGTGCATGTGGGTGCATATAGGAGGACGGTGGGGGATGGCATAATACGCGAATCGCCTAGCACACGACATTGGCTTTCGTTAAGCAACGACGCTAGCGTTGCGATGGGACGATGGCTAGAGCTTCAATGTTGTGGTGATCCAAGCACCGTGCAGCCTTGAAGCCGTCCCAAGGTGTGTTCCCACGAGCCTGTGTGATGCGCGAATTGCCTAGCACACGACGTCATGTTCCTCGCTGAGTCGTAATGCGACGGACGTTATCTAGTGTCGTGGCGATCCAAGCACCACCGTGGGTAGAAAGTTTGCTTGTCCGGTTCCGTGAATGCGGGTGCATATAGGGGGACGGTGGGGGACTGCAGGAATCGCCTAGCACATGGCTTTGGCTTTCGTTAAGCAATGACGCGAGCGTTGCGATGAGACGATTGCTAATACTTCATTGTCGTAGCAATCCAAGCACCATACGGCCTTGAAGCCGTCCCCCAGTTGGTTCCGACGGGCCTGTACGATGCCCGAATTACCTAGCACACGATGACATGGTCCTCACTGAGTCGTAATGCGACTGACGTGGTCTAGTATCATGGCGATCCAAGCACCGCGTGGGCAGGAAGTTTACTTATCCCGTTCCGTGCGTACGGGTGCATATAGGGGAACGGTGGGGGATTGCGCGAATCGCCTAGCACACGGCTTTGGCTTTCGTTAAGCAACGACGTGAACTTTGCGATAAGACGATGGCTAGAGCTTCAATGTCATGGCGATCCAAGCATCGTGCTGCCGCGAATCGCCTAGCACACGACGCCATGGTCCTTGCTTAGTTGTATTCCAACGGACGTGGTCTAGTGTCGTGGTGATCCGAGCACCGCGTGGGCAGGAAGTCCGCTTTCGGTTGGTACCTCAGTTGCGTGCAATCAGTGCATGGTCGGGCACCACGAAGTAGGCCCTTAAGCTTGTGATGTGCGGCCTGGTCATGTACCTCGTGCCGTTCCCATCCCTTGTCCCTCAGAAATTCTTCGTGCCTAGCGGTGCGTGCTTGGGCTATCTCACTGGTTTCGTTCACCTGAAGGGCTTTGTTTGCCTAGACGGTGGGCTTTTACCGGCTTGGTGGTCTGGGAATAGCGAACTTGATAGCGCGTGAGTGGTGGTCAGCTTGTATAGGTCGGTTGGATCCCTGCTTGAGCAGCGACGTCCGCCCCTACTTGTCTCTTCATTTGCGGGCCGAGTGCTTACATTGCCTCGCTCAGCCGATCGGTTTCCTGTGTTGTGTACCTAAAAAGATGGTAGTCTAAAGTCACATTGTCCATCTTTCGCCTTGCGTCTACCTTCGTGGACGACGTGGGGCGAACCTGTAATACCCCGATCCCTCTCGAGACCGGGAGTTCTATCAATCGATCTAAACACAACCCAAACCAAACCCGGGAATAAATTTTCAGGGAAAACGGACGGAGTCTCCCCTGTTTCTAGGCGAAAAGTAAAACCTGCGACAGCATATAAGTGGACCAATACCATGTCCAAACATTCAACCACCTCAAGGCCATCCGAGCCTTGGTTCACAACAAGCAAAATACAAGTAAATATACATTCAAGCTTAGCAATTAAACTACACCAACCTATATCATAAGCTAGACTATCATACCTTTCTATCTCTTTTCCTTTGTCATTACAAATATACATTGAAGTTAAGCTACATTAACTAAATACATAATCTAGTGAAACTTAAATTACATCCCCTTTAACATTAAATACATATAATACATAAAAGCATACAACTTTACAACTTTGACAACTCAAGTCACATAGGCACGCATGACAACTCTTCAAGCACGGACTTTCACGAAATCACGAACTTTCCAGCTAACATGGCATTTCCTGAAATGTGGTGGTGAGGAGTGAGTATACACAACACGTATACTCAGTGAGGGCGAGACAGATATCGAATTGGAGAGAAAGAAAGTCGTGCAATGCAAATAAGACAGTTAAGCAATATAACTAATAAATAAGCAATCAAAACAAATAATCAATACAATAAGCAATTACTGAAAGCATTAACATAACCATTCAAAGCTATACCACACTTTGAAGGCTATGGTTCACTCATACGAGCAATGTACCATTTCACGAGCGATACATCAATCTCGAGCTTGATGTTGACAACGATGACAATAAGCGCGCATCCACCTTATAACACCAGTTTGGAATACCCCCGGAAGTATCCATCAATCTACGACCCAAATCTCCCTGGGAGGTAGCCCAAGCGAGAAGAGGGAATAGCTACGGAGCTAGAGCAACCAACACTGGCAACCCGAGGCTACCCAGAGAGGCCCATCACTCACGTGCTGACACTATGCAATGCAAGACTCGATACAAGGTAATAAACGAGCGATAGCACAACAATACAAACTAGTGACAACAAACTAGATAACAAGCAATCACAATCAATACTAGCATTCAGCTAACTTTTCAAGCATAACAAGCAATAATAAGCAACAATAACACCAATTAAACAAGTATATCAAGCAACCCTAAGCATTCTATAGGCATAATATCAAGATAATAAGCAAAATCACAAATCGGCCCCAACTATCAAAACACTACCATTTCCAAACGAGCCACGAGTTCTGGAAACCGACTTCGCCAATCCTCCTAGGTCACCATAAGGCACGTCCAAGGACCCCGAAACCCTACTTTACCCTAGAATTCGCGCAAAGCCCCGATTTTCCCCTTTGCTCGTTTGAACTACAACTATACCAACCAAACACCCAACCAATGCCATAATCGCACCAAAAGTGCTTCCATGGCCTCCCGAAACAATGCCAACACGCAAAACGAAAAAATGCCAAACTCGACCTAAACGACCAAGACTTTCACTAAGTCGTTTTTCTATGTTTTTCCATTACACATTCCAATTAAACCACACATTTAGGCATTCTAGCATATCTAGCATCTTCCTACATCAACAGAATGCGTAACGGAGCAACTTCATCGAAACGGGGGTTTACTATTCATAATTTACTATTCATCACACAATTTATATTTCAATTCCAATATTTAACCACAAAAAATGTTAAAAAGCTATAAATACATGTTCTACAATCAACAAGGAACATTCTTTAAGCAACAAAACGATTAAAACAACAATCTACGCATAAAATCCAAAAATCAAAGTTTAGATACAAATATTTTAAATGCGCAAATAACGATGAAACCCTCACCTTAGACGCTCCTAGACGCTTGGAAAACCTCGTAGAGTGCCTCGGAAACCACCCCGCACAAGCCCACGCGAAGAATCGAACATTTGAAGTTGAGATTTTTTTTTTTCTCCTTCTTTTCCTCATGGTTTCAAGCCTTTTTTCTCTATTTTTTTCGTGTGCATTCTGCTTATTTAGAAAAACAAAAATGACAAGAAGTCAAAGGTCAAAATTCGGTCAACCCGCTAAACCAAAACATCTATGCGCGACCTTACGAAAACGGCCATAACTTCTTCTAGAAAACTCCAATTCACGAACGGTTTGAAGCCTCAGAAACTAGACTCATAGAGCTTTCCAACCATATATAATTTGCTACCTAAATCTTCCCCAATTGGTTCAGATTTAATTCCAAAGTTGACCCAAAATTTGACTAACTTAACATTGCATTTTTTTATTTCTAATCCCAAGTTTGCCTTTTATTAAACATTTCAAAAATTCCCACCTTGTCCTAGTTGGTCAATGTAGATGAAAAGTCAACTAGTTTGGTCAAAGAAGGTGAAAGGTCAATAAAATGCAATTTAAATGAACTTTAAATGCTATTGAATACATGCCAAGTTCGGGGTATCACATCCTTCCCCCCTTAAAACAATTGCGTCCTCGCAATTCTTCTTCCAATAGGACTCTGCATCATCTACAATCCAACTCTGACTAGTCTTCATTAGCTACTGAAAAAGTATTTAATCAAGATGACCAATAGGAAAGTTCAAGTAGAAATGCCAAGTAGTAACACCAAATAGAAGCTCAAATGCAGATACCGTACAAGAATCCCGTTGACACGAATACCGAAGAAGAATAAATTCCAACTAGAAACGCCGAGATAATACCAATAAAGACTAAAGCAAAGATACTGTAGATGTCATTAATACCACACAATAACGACAAGAAGAATACCTCACGCACGAATCTCCAATAGAAGTCTAACTGTTACTGCCCGAGAATTCCCAAGCAAGAAGCCAAATAAAAGCTCAAACAAAGATTCTATCTAGAGGTCCAAAGAAGTACCCCGCTGGTCATGGATTTCATAGAAGAATTCACTGTTAAGAGTGCTGAAGAAAATACCAAGAACCCAATCAAATATATTTCCAAAGTTCCAAAGAAGCCTTCCAAATAATAACCCCATGGAATAACCATTTAGATTCTGAGTTTTGCTATCAAATGCTGAGAGGAATGTCAAAGGAAATAACATAGAAAATATAATGTGCCCAATAAGACAACCAAGTTGAATAACAAACATAGTTTCCCAGATGGACGAAAACTCCAAGGATAAACACCGAACTGATGAACAATATACCGAGACCAAACTCTGAGGCCTCTTCACTGTTTGCCAAGTGAGAACTTCATACAACTTTGCCAACAAGGAAAATACCAAGAGAACGCCTAATAAGAATTTCAAAGAATACCATAAGTAGTATTATTCAATAAGTCTGATAGGAACTCCAAATACTAAACCTACTGAGGAACACTGAAGAAGATATCTGAGACAATGCTCCAATAAGAAAGTAGCCAAGTTTGCCTAATAAATAAATACTAAATAATTGGCCACTGAGAATTCCAGAAATTACCATTGAAGAATTTCCAGTCAGGGATGCCAGTATCATACCAATAAAGACAGAGACACATATACCCTAGATAATACTGTGCAGTAAGGCCGATTGAAATCCCAATAGCCAAATCCACCGAGGAATGCCAACAGAAGTCTCCAAAGAATACCCATTAAGAAAACCAAAGAATGCTCCAAAGAACAACCAAATAAACCCCAAGAGAAAGCTATTCTTTCACAACCGTTAAGCACAGAGGAAGACCATAGAGATTCGCCAATAACCGAGCTCCAAAAGCAAACACCAATTCCCAAATAAAGGCTAGTCAAATGCCATTCATTTCCTGCCAACCCATACACCTTGAAAAGCCAACGGTGAACCACTTTCTTCAGGGGAGGAAGAGGACTTACTTACCATTTCAATAGGACATGTATGAATGCCAATATATCACAGTTATACATATGCCTTAAGCTATTATGCCAGCAAGTTTACAAAATAGTTTATTCAACAAGGTCACTCAAGCATAACAATCAAGTCAAGCACAGCATAATCAATTCAAATCACGGCATAGCTAATTCAAGACATTTCAGTACACACATTAAAAGCAATACTTCAAGCAAATAACAATCCACGAGGTCGATTCGATAGGTCAATTCAATGCACAACTAGACACTTTACTTCACTTAGCACACAATTAACACATAACACATAACTATATCACATAGGAGCACACATTCATGTCAAGACACATAATCTCACATACAAGCATACACTTTCAAGACACACTTAACAAGCACACATTCAAGGACCACTACCCACCAGACCGAGGACCCTATCCCGGCTTATGAGCTAAACAAGCTCTGATACCACCTGTAATACCCCGATCCCTCTCGAGACCGGGAGTTCTATCAATCGATCTAAACACAACCCAAACCAAACCCGGGCATAAATTTTCAGGGAAAACGGACGGAGTCTCCCTTGTTTCTAGGCGAAAAGTAAAACATGCGACAGCATATAAGTGGACCAATACCATGTCCAAACATTCAACCACCTCAAGGCCA
>CM075776.1:35218356-35248356 GCA_037974665.1 Ehretia macrophylla
AAAAATTGATTCTGAAACGGAATAATAAATTTAAATAGACTTTTCGGGCGAAAAGTAGCATTTTAAAGCCAAATAGTAATTTCTTCTAAACCCGATTGTTGCATTGACTTTCGTTGACCTAGTATATATTAATATAAATGTATTTATATGAGGTATTAAATGATTTTAGATTAATTGTGCATTCAAAAGACATTTGAAAATAAATAAGATGACTTTTCACTTTCTTTTGCAGAAAATCGAGTTTGAAGCCGACTCGGGTGAAATTGTTTGAAAGTAAAACATCTTGTCACCTAAAAATAAACTACTTGAGATAGTTTAGGTGTTGCATAATTAATTTGAGCAAGAGTAGTCAAGAAAATGAATTAAAAGACAAGAAAACACTAAAAATAATTAGTTTCCACCTTTAACTTTCTTTTATTTGTTGATCTTTGCTTAATATTTCACCAACACACATTAAAACAACACAAAACACACTCATTTTACACACACATTACCAAAATTCCATGAGGGAGAAAAAAGAAGACATTTTTCAAAGGTTTTCAAGCATTTTTCACATAGATTTTGCAATTCAAGTCCAAATCACTTCATTCAAAGCTTGATTTCACTTGTTGGGAATCCATTCTACATGTTTCTTGCATCAAAACACATCAAAGGTGAGCGAAAAATTCTAGATCTCAAAACTCATATTTTGTGTTCATGCGTATAAATAATTATTGAACCGTTGAATGTTAATTTGAAGTTAGATTATTTCTCCATGCATGCTAGGGATCGTTTATATGTATTCTTGCGTGATTTGAACCGTTGTAGCATAATTATTTATTTTCGAGTATTTAAAGTTGATTAATTTGCTAAATGTTGATTATCTTGAGTTGTATTGGTTGAAATCGATTGCCGTCGATTTTTAAAAGTTTGTTAATGACGTGGTAGCGCCGTTGTAATGCCAAATTTTCGATTGTGAGATCGGTGCTAAAATCCAGAAATTTCAGCCATGACACACTAGGGTTTTAGGGTTATTGGGCATGATTTGGATGTGTTTTGGTTGGTTTTCGAGGGGGCTAATGTAGTTGATTGAATGGGTGAGTGTTTGAAACTGATTTGGAGTTGTTTGGATTAGTAGAATGTAAGATATGATTATTTGAAGTTTAGGTTATCTTTCTTTAAATTGTTGAATTGAGCCTTAGTTGATTGGGTGGTATTTGAGTGATTGAATTGTGAGTTGTTGATGGGTAAACTAGGGTTTGATTGTGTGTTTAATGCATGTTCTGTTGGATGGCCTACTTTGTCATCTAACTTAGTTATTTGTTGTTAAATTGATTATTGATGTTATTATGATGATAATATGATTATTGATGATTATTGATTGATTATTGATTGATGATTGATGCCGGAAGTTAGGTAGTTCTGCTAGACTGTCCTCTTGTGAATGATTGATGTTTATTATTATTGCTGAGTCTTTGGTATGTATGTGCCACCTCTCGGGCAGTATCGGGCTGTCGGGTTGATAACGGCATGACTACAAGAGACTGCCTCCAACTTGCATGATAGAGGTGTCATGGAGGAAGAGGTTATTGGGGTACCTCGGGTGCCTGAGTTTATGGGAGTCACAAGAAGGCTGTTATGATCGTGATGGCGTTTGAAACTACACCAAATTGAGTATCCTTTATTGAATGGTCATTATAGATTATGTGATGATAGTATTATTGATGTTATTGTGTGTTTACTTGTTCAAAGGATTATTTCCAAGGAGTATAGTGAATACTGTTGAGATCTATCGGATCCTCACTGTGCTTGTTTTATATAAGCTCACTCTCTATTATTGCATGCATGCAGGTGTTACTGATTTTGACTACGGGTATGTGCCTCCTAAAGAGGGAAATGTGCCTTATTTGGATGAGTCTTATGTGCAGGAGTCATTGCCATGAGATTATCTTAGTTGTTGTAAAACAATGTTTTGTATAATCTATTTTGAAATTTATGTATAGCCTATGTATTAAGTTGGAACGGAGGCGTATAACTATGATTGGATTGTTAAAGAATGATTATTGTATAATATGGATGTGTTGTATGTTGTTAACTTAATTGAGGAGATGATTGTTGGGATTGTTTATGGAGTTTGATGTATGATGTTCTAAAGAGGTTGGTTTAGAGCCTCGGTGTCCTAATTACTGTCGTTATACTGCCGAAATTTCGTTGCATCCTAACTGATCGTAGGTGGGGTTGAGTTGGGGCGTTACATTTAAGTGGTATCAGAGCGCATGTTTAGCTGTCAGCCAAGGTATCCTCGAAATGTGGGTAGTGGTCTAAGCATGCAAGTTTGTATTAAGTGAAAGAAAAGTGAAACATATGTTAATATGTTTATTTGATTAATTTACTTATGTGTCTAACTTTCTATGTGATCAATATGCTTTATGTGTTAAGTGAACTAATGTGGTCAATATGTTTTATGTGATAACGTGTCTTACGTGCTCAATGTGTTCTAGTTAATATGTATTATGTGATTAATGTGCATTATGTGACAAATATGTTTTATGTGATTGAAGTGTCTTGTGTGAAGTTAGTTGTTTATGTGGTTTTAATTGTTTATAACCAGCTTATGTGAAACAAAGTGCTTTAGGTGCTCAATGTTCTTTAAGTGACCAATGTGAGTTACGTAATGAATTTGTCTTATCTGAAGTTTGTTGCTTATGTGACTTTAATTGTTTATAACTTACTTCTGTGATATAACTTGTTTATGTGATGTTGGCTTCTTATATGCTAAATTGTGTGTTATGTGATAATGTTGCATTGTATGATAATTGCGCCTTATGTTGTACTTGTCTTTCATATGATATAGTTGCATACATGTTTTAACTCGTGAGTGACCTTTTAATGTCCAGGGTGGTTGTAAGAGCTTTCAGAACTAGAGGTAGGCCGTGATTTTGAATTATTATTATTCTAGTAGTTTATCAGTGAGATTTTAATTGTTATGTTTATGGATTTTAGTCTCAGTTTAATGGATCTGTTCTTGATGTTCCTTTAGCGAGAATGAAGTTGTTCGAGGAAATAGCAATCTATTTTGATGATTAGAGTTATTTTTCTTGCTATGTTTAACTTGTTATTACTTGGAGATAGATCATAAGTTGAGGTTTCCGTGACGTTGTGATTAGACACTTTTGGAGTCTCAACTCAGACTATACTTTTTTGAGGTCATTTTAGAATGAATTTATTTGAGGAATTAGTGATGTATATTTGTGAATGGAATAGATTGTGGTATAACATGTGAATATTTCTACTATTTTGGATTACTATATTATTAATGGATATTTTGGAGTTTTGATCTTTAAACCTTGGAGACAATTGGAGTGATTCCTGACTAAAGTTACTTTATTCGAAGATGTAATTGTTGGGAGATAGAATTTTTTGAGGAAATAAGAATGCATTTTGGTGACTGAACATTTACTTGCTTACATCGAGCTTTTGAGTTCTAGGTGGTATGACTTTCTATATTATTGATTAGGGATTCTCTTGTGTTATAATGGGTTAGTATGAATCTGTATTGTGTTATCCGATTTTGGAGTCTTCATTAGTCAATCTTGTTGGATAATCGGTGATTTATCTTGTTTGGTGATTGATCTGGTACGGAATGTAAAATTTTGGAGTGATTTATCTTGTTTGGTGATTGGTATGACTCCTTAGGTTCTCTAGATCTCCTTAGTGTCTTGTTTTGGAGGAAGATAGATTGTAGGATTTGACTTGTTGGTGTTTAAGTGTATAGGTGGGACACCCCTTTGTACTTCCTATTCTATTGGTCTTATTATTCTTTTCTACTCTATTCTCACTTATTTGAGAGAGAGTTACACTTTTCTAGCATATCAATTATTTCTTGAAAGTTTTGCTTATTGGATTAATGGATCCTATACTCATTTGACATTGTTTCTATTCTTAACATTCATATTTGCTTCTTATAGCAATGTCGCTTATTGGAGTTAAGGTTTGAGACTTCTATATTTCATTCTATATCTCCAGCCATTCGTTTCAGTATTTTATTTCATCCTATTACTATTCATTTGAAAGTAATCTCTCCGTTGGTATACCATTTTACTTATTCGAATCTCACATGCTTGATGTACTCCTTACCTAAGTACATCATTGATATTCTTGTTGATCTTTGTTAATCCTATTGTTTTATTATTAAATCCTGAGCCATTACTTTGCTTGTAATTGCTCATTTAATATACTCAGCACTGTCCTTTCTTATTTATACTTCTTTGGTTATTGCGTGCTGAGATACTCATTATCTTGACATTCATATTTTCTATTGAATTAATCATCTCTTCTTTCTTAATTTCATTTCACCTCAAGTACAACTTACTTGTTGGTCCCTTGAACAATCATTGAGAATTGAAATGTTTACTTGTTCAGGAATGTTTGTTCAACATACTCAGCACTATTTTGATCCGTCATCATCCTTTGTTCGTACTTATTTAACTGATAGGTGCTAAGACATTCCTTATCTTAGTTATCATGCTTTCTTATTAAACTATTAGCCTCTTGATTCTCTAACTGGTTTGACCTCTTGTTCACTTGATTGTTGGCTTGAATATGACTTTCCATATTCTTATTTCCTTGTAAATTTCATAAGAGTCATATTCTGACCAATGTCACTTTTGAGATATTCCCTTGATTAGTAATCATTCATGTTATCGTGAATGAGTTTTCAAACCCTCGGGGTGTTCATAGAGCTCTTTTGTGTAGTAAAGGATGATTGATAATTAGTGGTGTCATGCTAAGACTTTAGAGTTGCGATTTCTTTCATATGCAATATGATATTAGGTGGGAGAGAATTATGAATTGAAGATTGTCTTGGAATTATGATCATCAACTTGCAGTCAACAAAGTTTGTTCTTTTGAGGTCTTTATTTAGGTGTCATCCTAAGAGATAAATGAGAACTAAGAGAAGTATTGTTAAGTGTAATGATTGAGGATTTAATTGTCTGTCAGTTTGAGAATTGCGCGGACGCAATTGTTTTAAGGGGGGGAGAATGTGAAACCCCAGTTTTCGTCTTTATCTCGATTTGCGTGTCTTTACCTCGTTTTGCGTGAATTGATCTATTTATGTGCTATATGACTTAGAATGTGTTAAATATGTGATTAATACTCCTAATACATGCTAAGTGTGCATTCATAAAATTTTCATTAAAAACGGAATCAGAAATTTTATCGCCGGTTTTGGTAAATAGTGTTTTTGAACACCTGTCCGCTAAAATTTTTACAGGGGTGTTTTAAACGTCTTAAAACCTAGTCCTCTATTATTAATTGACCCATGTTTGATAAAAATTGATTCTAAAATGGAATAGTAATTTAAATAGACTTTTCGGGCGAAAAGTACCATTTTTAAGCAAAATAGTAATTTCTTCTAAACCCGATTCTTGCATTGACTTTCGTTGACCTAGTATATATTAATATAAATGTATTTATATGTGGTATTAAATGATTTTAGATTAATTGTGCATTCAAAAGACATTTGAAAATAAATAATATGACTTTTCACCGTCTTTTGTAGAAAATCGAGTTTTAAGCCGACTCGGGTGAAATTATTTGAATGTAAACATCTTGTCACCTAAAAATAAACTACTTGAGATAGTTTAGGTGTTGCATAATTAATTTGAGCAAGAGTAGTCAAGAAAATGAATTAAAAGACAAGAAAACACTAAAAATAATTAGTTTCCACCTTTGACTTTCTTTTATTTGTTGACCTTTGCTTAATATAACACCAACACACATTAAAACAACAAAAAACACACTCATTTTACACACATTACCGAAATTCCATGAGGGAGAAGAAAGAAGACATTTTTCAAAGGTTTTCAAGCATTTTTCACATAGATTTTGCTATTCAAGTCCAAATCACTTCATTCAAAGCTTGATTTCACTTGTTGGGCATCCATTCTACATGTTTCTTGCATCAAAACACATCAAAGGTGAGAGAAAAATTCTAGATCTCAAAACTCATATTTTGTGTTTATGCGTATAAATAATTATTGACGGGTTAGAATGTTAATTTGAAGTTAGATTATTGCTCCATGCATGCTAGGGATCGTTTATATGTATTCTTGCGAGATTTGAACCGTTGTAGCATAATTATTTATTTTCGGGTATTTAAAGTTGATTAATTTGCTAAATGTTGATTATCTTGAGTTGTATTGGTTGAAATCGATTGTCGTCGATTTCTAAAAGTTTGTTAATTACGTGGTAGCGTCGTTGTAATGCCGAATTTTCGATTGTGAGGTCGGTGCTAAAATCCAAAAATTTCAGCCATGACACACTAGGGTTTTAGGGTTATTGGGCATGATTTGGATATGTTTTGGTTGGTTTCCGAGGGGGCTAATGTAGTTGATTGAATTGGTGAGTGTTTGAAACTGATTTGGAGTTGTTTGGATTAGTAGAATGTAAGATATGATTATTTGAAGTTTAGGTTATCTTTCTTTAAATTGTTGAATTGAGCCTTAGTTGATTGGGTGGTATTTGAGTGATTGAATTGTGAGTTGTTGATGGGTAAACTAGGGTTTGATTGTGTGTTTAATGCATGTTCGGTTGGATGGCCTACTTTGTCATCTAACTTAGTTATTTGTTGTTAAATAGATTATTGATGTTATTATGATGATAATATGATTATTGATGATTATTGATTGATTATTGATTGATGATTGATGTCGGGAGATAGGCAGTTCTGCTAGACTGTCCTCCTATGATTGATTGATGTTTATTATTATTGCTGAGTGTTTGGTATGTGTGTGCCACCTCTCGGGCAGTATCGGGCTGTCGGGTTGATAACGACATGACTACCAGAGACTGCCTCCAGCTCGCATGACGGAGGTGTCATGGAAGGAGATGTTATTGGGGTACCTCAGGTGCGTAAGTTTATGGGAGTCACAAGAAGGTTGTTATGATTGTGATGGCGTTTGGAGCTACACCAAATTGAGTATCCTTTATTGAATGGTCATTATAGATTATATGATTATAGTATTATTGATGTTATTGTGTGTTTACTTGTTCAAATGATTATTTTCAAGGAGTATAGTGAATACTGTTAGAGATCTATTAGATCCTCACTGAGCTTGTTTTATATAAGCTCACTCTCTATTATTGCATGCATGCAGGTGTTACTGATTTTGACTACGAGTATGTGCCTCCTGAAGAGGGAAATGTGCCGTATGTGGATGAGTCTTATGTGCAGGAGTCATTGCCATGAGATTATCTTAATTGTTATAAAACAATGTTTTGTATAATCTATTTTGAAATATATGTATAGCCTATGTATTAAGTTGGAACGGAGGCGTATAACTATGATTGGATTGTTAAAGAATGATTATTGGATAATATGGATGTGTTGTATGTTGTTAACTTAATTGAGGAGATAATTGTTGGGATTGTTTATGGAGTTTGATGTATGATGTTCTAAAGAGGTTGGTTTAGAGCCTCGGTGTCCTAATTACTGTCGTTATACTACTGAAATTCCGTTACGTCCTGACTGATCGTAGGTGGGGTCGAGTTGGGGCGTGACAATGGTGCACGCATGGGGCGCGCCTCTGGTACGAAGGTGCGCACATGGTACGCCCATGCTGCACGATGGTACGCGCATGGGGCGCACATGCTGCACACCATGCTGCTCGATGGTGCTAGCATGGGGCGCGTATGCCGCACAACGGTAGGCGCATGTGGCGCCCATGCTGCAGGATGGTACGCACATGGGGAGCGCATGCCGCACGACTAGGCCCGCACGTCGCACCACGGTGCTCGCATAGGCCGTGATAGGGCACGCATATGGCGTGCTTGCCGCACGAAGGTGCGTGTATGGGTCTTATAGCCCGCACAATGGTGCGCACGTGAGGGGCTGTTGGGGCACAAGTTTGAGACACTATCGGGGTATGCTTGGGGGACGCTTGGAGGACGTGGGGGACGTCTTGGACACTACTTGGAGTCGTATTGAGGGTATTCGAAATGTATTACCACACAAATGTGGACATTTTTGTGCTTTTACAATTGTTTTTCGAGTCTATGAATTATTCTTAACAAAGTCCCTTGCCCGACGAACATTTCGTCACACTCGGGAGACGAACTAGATTAATTGGGTTCCGAATCTATCCAAAAAAAAATTTCACGCCAAATATCATCTAAACAAATTAATTTATGAATTAATATAAATTTTCCAAAAATTTCTAGTATTTTATCTTATTTTTCCCTATTTTTTGTAATTATTAAATATTAAAAATTATTTTTTCGAAAAAAATAATCTTGAAATATTTGGATATTGTATCCTAATCTAAACAAATTAATTTATGAATTAATATAATTTTTCCAGAATTTTCTACTATTTTTTCTTATTTTTTCCTATTTTCTGCAATTATTAAATATTAAAAAATATTTTTTCAAAAAAAATTATATTGAAGCATTTAGGTACCATATGCTATCAATTAGAAGCAAGTTGGGTACGAAAATCATGCCAAATGGGGCCTTGTATAGTGTAAAACACACATTATGAATCTTTGACAAAATGTACGCTACTGTTGTCACTTGGGTTTTGCATCCAAATGTACTATAGGAGGGTATGTGGTGTCAAGCCCCCTGGTCGAGGTCCATGTGGGGGGACGTTGTGGGCACTTCGTGGCACATTGTGGGCTATATCGTGGGCTATATTGTCGGCGGGAATGCCTATCGAGTGAATCACGCCGAGGTATTGCAATGCATACCCTTGCGTTGGGGTCGTGCCACCCCCGCCCCGCGTCTCCCGGCATGTCCCTCAGCGCGGCACCAGGATGGCTAATGAGGAACATTGTGGCTTCCCTAGCCCCTCATTATCCATCTTGGTGCCGCAGCACCGTCGGCGTCATTTGGATGTCTAATGAGGGGGCGAGAGGTTGCCCAAGCACAAAACTAGCTATCCTTGTGCCGCCGGCTAGGCACACGTGGGGGGAGATTCTTGTCCCTAAACGCGTCGTTGGGCCTATGCGATGCACGAATCGCCTAGCACACGAAGCTATAGTCGTTGCCGAGTAGATACGCACGGCCATGGTATAGTGTCATGGCGATCCAAGCACCGCGTGGGCTTGGGTGACTCTTGGGGGACGGTAGGGGCATGCGTGATGCACGAATCGCTTGGCACACGCGGCATTGGCTTTCGTTAAGCAATGACGCGAGCGTTGTTAAGAGACAATTGCTGATGCTTCAATGTCGTGGCTATCCAAGGACCATACGGCCTTGAAGCTGTCCCCCGGTTGGTTCAGATGGGCATTTGCGATGCGCGAATCGCCTAGCACACAATGCCATGGTCCTCGCTGAGTCGTAATGCGACGGACGTGGTCTAGTGTCGTGGCGATCCAAGCAAAGCGCGGGCAGGAAGTTTGCTTGTCCCGTTCCGTGCATGTGGGTGCATATAGGCGGACAGTGAGGGACTGCACAATGTGCGAATCGCCTAGCACATGGCATTAGCTTTCGTTAAGCAATGACGCGAGCATTGCGATGAGATAATGGCTAGAGCTTCAATGTTGTAGCGATCCAAGCACCATGCAGCCTCAAAATCGTCCCACGGTGTGTTCTCACGGGCCTGTACAATGCGCGAATCGCCTAGCACATGACGACATGGTCTTCATTGAGTCGTAATGCGACGGACGTGGTCTAGTGTCGTGGCGATCCAAGCATCGCGTGGGCAGGAAGTTTGCTTGTCCCGTTCCATGCGTGAGGGTGCATATACAGGGACGGTGGGGGACTGCGCGATGCGCGAATCGCCTAGTATACGGCTTTAGCTTTTATTAAGCAACGACGCGAGCGTTACGATGAGACGATAGCTAGAGCTTCAATGTCATGGCAATCCAAGCACCGTGCTTCCTCGAAGCCATCCCACGGTGTGTTCCCAATGGCCTGTGCGATGTGCGAATCACCTAGCACATGACGCCATGGTCCTCACTGAGTCGTAATGCGACGGACGTGGTCTAGTGTCATGGCTATCCAAGCACCGCGTAGGCAAGAAGTCCACTTTCGGTTGGTACCTCAGTTGCGTGCAATCGGTGCATGGTCGGGCACCACAAAGTAGGCCCTTAAGATTGCGACGTGCGGCATGGTGATGCACCTCGTGCCGTTCCCGTCCATTGTCCCTTGTCCCTCAAAAATTCTTCGTGCCTTGCGGTGCGTGCTTGGGCCATCTCGCTGGTTCCGTTCTCCTGAAGGGCTTCGTTTGACTAGACGGTGGGTGTTTACTGGCTTGGTGGTCCGGGCATATCGAACGTAATAGCGCGTGATTGGTGATCGGCTTGTATGGCTTGGTTGGATCCTTGCTTGAGCAGCGACATCCGCCCCTGCTTGCCTCTTCATTTGCGAGCCGAGTACTTACGTTGCCTCTGTCGGTCGGCCGGTTTCCTGTGTTGTGTACCTACAAAGACGGCAGTCTAAAATCACATCGTCCATCTTTCGCCTTGCGTCTGCCTCCGTGGATGATGTGGGGCGAACCCCTATGCAGGTCCCGTATTCCACGCTGCTCGCTCCTACGAGTACGGCAGAAGTGGCCCATGGTGAGTCGCTCGATTTCTCAGATACGGCACACCACGATGGTATGGGGTCCTTGGCCTCTCTTTGCCCAAAACCAGCATTCGTCGCTAATCGCATGCGACAGTCGTGTGCTCGTCTCGAGCCGTCGACCCTTAGGGGACGACGTGCCTCGTGTGACGCCGGCGTCAGTGAGGAATGCTACCTGGTTGATCCTGCCAGTAGTCATATGCTTGTCTCAAAGATTAAGCCATGCATGTATAAGTATGAACTAATTCAGACAGTGAAACTGCGAATGGCTCATTAAATCAGTTATAGTTTGTTTGATGGTATCTACTACTCGGATAACCGTAGTAATTCTAGAGCTAATACGTGCAACAAACCCCGACTTCTGGAAGGGATGCATTTAATAGATAAAGGGTCGACGCGGGCTCTGCTCTTTGCTGCGATGATTCATGATAACTCAACGGATCGTACGGTCCTGTCACGCCCAACCCGACCTATGGAGGCTAGACTAGGGTATGACCTAATTCATTTATGCTATTTCACCTACTTAATCATTTGTTATGATTTAACGCTTAATGTTGGCCTAGAACTCCAAAAGTTTTTTCGAAAAACCGGCAACATAACGGTTGTTTTTAAGACCTTTGGTTTGACCTATTTACTAAAACACCTCAAAATCTACAATTGTTAATCCGATTCAAATAGAGATTCTTATTTTATCATCAACCGATATGCCTATTGATCTAACTCGAAAGTCTCATTTGATTACAGACCTAACAAGATAACTATGTTCCGTTTATTTGTCAATTCCTTTTTACGCAAATACCTGTTATCCTTTAGCCTATGAGTAAGTACATGGGTAAGATTAGATAGATTCATTTTATTTGATCCTTCACCTAATGCTTCAGTTGCCTATGATAGTTACTAAATCAGAATAGTGATAGCAAAACGACCAAATAGAGTGTTTGTCTAGTTATGATTAGTACAAGCCAAAATTAGACCCAAATTACAATGGGGTCATTTACATCAACAAAATAAGTAGTCTTCAAAGCAAACACAACGTTCACAAAATAGCCACAGTCAAGAAAGGCACATCACTCCAAGGAATCATCAACATGCACATTTTCCTTGGGTACCTGTTCCAGATCTTCTTCACCTGTGATGATAAAAGAGGGTGAGTCCTTATGAACTCAGCGAGGGGGAACAAGAGATAACGTTTGAAATTCTTTACCGGTTAATCTTATGAAAATCATTTTGAAAACATGTCATATAAAATAAGTAAGTTCATAACATAACATAAATATAAATTAAGACATTTACTTGTCTTTCCTCCCCGAGGTCCTTTAGGAACCAAACGAGAGTACTTAAACACATAGTGAAAAGGATACGGTGAGCTTTCGCTCTCAAGATCAATCGGTGAGCATTTGTTCTCAAGATCATTTCCAATAACCAATGTTGTAGCCGGCATCCATCATCGACTTATCACTCCAACGGGTGTACTCCGGATGTACACCAAATCATACGACCCAACTCTCCGAGAAAGTCTGCCCCCAAGCGAGAGAGGGAATTGGACCATGGTAGTCACGCCAATACACCAGCAAGCCCAATGCCGTCTGGAGTGACGCGAATGCTACCATGCCAAAATGAAATGTTGCAACCTTGTATGCAATGCACATTTATGCCATTTAACATTTCACATTAGGAGGTCAACAAAGTAGGTTGCCTCCGAGAAAGTATATGATCACATTTTGACATATTGGCATATAAGGCATTGTAAGAACATATAATCATTTCATATATCAATTTAAAAGCAATTAAACTTTCATGGGCAGCCAAGTAATCATGTTCAAAATATGACATAGAATATCAATTCACATTAGGAGGTCAACAAAGTAGGTTGCCTCTAGATACATGTATGATCACATATCGACAAGTAATCATACGAGGCATGCTTTTGACATGTAATTTCACTTTGTAAAACACTTAGGAGCATGTGAACATTTAACAGACAGCCAAGTAACACCATATAAAACAAGTCATATAGCTCATTTTAGTTCACATATCAAGTGTTGAGATCATACAAACATGCTACGACACTTACATAAAACTGGGTGCAAGAATAGTTCACTTATCAACATGCAATCATCGGGGATCATGTTTAGAGCTTATAAAGACAATTTCGGGTAGCCTATTAACATTCCTCAACATCAATTATAAGTCACACAAAAGTGGTTTTTGACTTGGGAGTCTACGAGGCCACTAGGGTTTGCAAGGCCGTGCTCGGGTGTTGATTTTATTTGCTAAGGACCACAAGACACACTTAAACCATCTCAAAAATACTTAGAATTTGTTGGGCAGCCTACTAACCACAAATTGAACACATTTAACCATAGGATCATCTCTTAGCAAGTAGTCATAAGCGATAGGGCCTCAATTCCGTGCTTACACATGCAATTAGGCAACCATTCATCAATTAATGAACCCAAGCCATGCATCAACCAAATTAAGCAACCTCAACCAACCACAACAGCCCACACAACTTCTAAGTTCCACAATTCTAAGCATTCAATACTTCAAGCAAGGTTACAACATGGTTTAAAGCATATTACAAAGCAAAAACCTTACTGCAATGGTCTGTTTTTCTACATTCAATTAGACAAGCAAATAACATCCAATTTCAGCGAACCAAATTTCAAATTAAATCTTAACGAGTGCTTTAAATCTAGGAACAAACCTCGCTGCATTTGGAGTTCGGACTAAGGAGTTATGGCCAAAACCGTGAGACTATGCAAAACTGTCCAGTTTTAGACACATTATGATTTTTTCCATGTTTGAGGGTCTTAAAGTCATAATTAGCCTTATCCTATTTCTACAAAAAATGTTCATAACTGAAAAATATGGTGACATAGTAAAATTTCATGCATTTTTATCAACGTTTACTAGGCCAAAAGAACTTCGTTCTACAAGGTCAGTAGTTTGCCAGAAAAACGTGTTTACATATCTCTAAGTTTCTAGCCAAAATCAAGCCATGCATGAGTAGATAGGCCCATACACACATATATACAATAACTACCGAGGTAAATATAGCCATATGAGAGCATGCATGTGAGTTTTGAAAGCTTTTAAAAGAGTTTAACCCTCACCTTAGCAACTTGATGTATGAAGATGCACAAATGCTCTTGAAAACGCACAAAAGGTCCTCTTTCCTTGCTTTGGCCAAGTGGTGGCCGGTTTTTCTTTAAATACTAGCTTAGTTAACATATACTTAGTGTGTGCATGTGATTAGGACAAAAAGAAATGGAAGAAAACTCTTAGACTTACCTATGGCCAAAAATTGAGAGGTTTTGAGAGAGTTGAGTGTTCCTAGCTTGGTTGCTTGCTATGGCCGAGCTTGGGAGAGTCTTGAGAGTCCTTGAGAGCTTGTTAGAAGTCTTGGGAGTAAGCTTGAGCCATGGAAACTCAAGAGGCAGCCATGGCCGAGAGTGAGAGGAGATGAGAGAGCTTGAGAGAATTTTTTGAGAGGAAAATGATGTTTGTGTGTGCGTGTGTCGGCCTTGAGCTTGTAAAATCTGAATTTTTGTGTCATCTAATGTCTAGTTGAATTGTTTTGGCATGTGTAGTGCAACAGCCGAGAAAGTGAAGCATTGGGTAGGGTGTTAGGGAATTTTCTTATGCTTTGTGTTTTGTGTGTGTCATAGAATGTCTAGGGTATTTTTGAATTTGTGCAAAGCTAGTCAAAAGGCCTTGGTATGGCCGAAATTAGCATGGAAAAATCTGAAATTTCAGATTCAATTTAATATAATATAGATTATGCTAAGTGTAGAATTTGAGGTGCATGGATTTTGCAAATAGAATAAAGAATAAAGAATGTTTAGTGCTTTTGTCTTTTAGTGAGTTGATTTAGGATTATAATAATAGCTAGTGGTGTTTGTAGGATTTCTTTATTGTCTAGTATTTTGTGTAGGATTCTTTATTGATTAGCATGCAAACACGCTTTCCTAGGTCTAGGGCACGCACCACGAGGTAAGGCACGCATTTCAAGGCTAATGCTCAGATTCTAATGTGAATGCACTCAACCCTAAGTGAATGCACATAAACCAAAGCAAGGCACGTAATTCAATGCAATGCACGTAATTCAAGACACAACTCTATATCTAGGTTAAGGCATGTAGTTCAAGGTTAGGGCACACGAATCAAGATATCGCACATAAATTGAGATCAAGGCACACAATTCTAGGTCAAGGCACGTATGACTAGGCATGCACGAAAACCAAGACAGGGTAAGTAATCCAAGGTCGGTCATATAATTCTAGGTCTAAGGCACGCAAATCAAGGTAGGACACGTTATACGGGGTCGGTCCTCAAATCCTCCCCTCCTTAAGAGAATTTTGTCCCGAAATTCATTCTTACTTGTTAAGGTCATTTAGATGGACTCTGACCTTTGTTATTTTTCCCACTCTGATTCGTCCCATGTTATGTGATCTCTCTTACCACAACCAATTCACTTCCTATATTCATCCAATCATTTAATTGGTATGACCTCTACATTTACAGTTCGTTCCTCCAAACGATTCTATATTCTCCAATTGATCTTTAAGGTCGAGTTCATTAACTAAGGTTAGAACCTCCAAGCATAGTAATCAAAGCTGCATCAGTATTCTAACAATATAACTATAACTCCAAAATCATGACTTATGTCGTGTCAATCTTGCATTCATACCTCAAAAGGAATATCACAATAATACCATGATCCTATGGTGACATACACTAATTTCAAGATGATAGGTCTATATCCGATTTATATCTCCTATCAACTAGCTTCAAAATTGTTAACACGTAGGACATACACAAGTTATAGATCATTTCCACAATACGACCCTATTTTCAGGAAGAACTCACAAAACAAATTAATCCATCTCAAGTCGTCATCTATCGATGGTATCATAGTCCTTATCTTGTAGGTACATTAGATTAGCAAATCTTCTAATGACTAGTCTCCCGGTTACAGGCTCCTATTCACTAACATTCTTTCCCAGCTTCGTTAACCTTCACGCTCGTAATCAAGGAGAAAGACCGTTGAGATTCATTAAAATCAAACTCTAAGGTTTATTAAGTACCACGAACAAATTGCCATCGAAATTGCATGGGTAAACTAATCATGTTGCACTAGTTCAACTCTTACAAGTAAATTTCATCAGCTTGTGATCCACAATTTATTTCCTTATTCAAATCTCTATCTTCAAGTCACGAAGCTTCAGAATTTCTTTTAATCTTAACCAAGACTCCTAAGGCGAATAGTTTCAACCTCAAATAAATTCCACTCACCTCAATCCAAGGTTACGTCATAGTTAAGAGGACAATGGTCCTACTTACTTAGCGACCTAGTCATTCATTCGAACACCTAATGCCCGCCAATATATCTTCAACATTAGTGTTACTAAGTCAGGGCTATAGCCATGTAAGTGATATCAATGTTCCACTAGGTTATCGGCCATACAACAACAATCTTAGGACTATAAATGGGTACCGAAATGATCTAGCTCATAAGATACTTACCATACTAATCTAAATAGCTTGTTACACAAAATAACTTCAAGGCTGTATCAAAGAATTATGACCACGAGGCATCCTTCAATATAATCTAATAGAACTTCAAAAGTAATCAACCACTTATTTAACTATGACTACAAGATCCACCCCTCTGTTCAATGACCACGATTCGAAGTCTACCAACAGCTAGTTTCTAGACGAGAAACGGTGCACATAAATACGGTGGTCTAACAGTAATCTCTTGGGTCATCATGACTCTAATTCATCTTTATCTTAACTATATGAAATCTTACTCTTCTCATTACATGTTCAACTAGCTAAGAGCATCAAGACTCATCGACCTTAGGTCCTAGGGTTTACCATGAATCATCATGCATACTCACTATTAGCTATTTAGGATTACTAATCATACCCTAACAACTCCACTTACAGCCAGATGTTTTAATCTCACTTCTATTCGACCTAACATTTTAGGTGTAGTCTTCCGAACACAAGTTCTAGCTACATGAATTCCTCAATTCCAACATCCCTATATCTTGTTATACTAAAGAATCATCAATGCTTAATTCCAATCAAGTAAGGATTCAATCATATAAGTAGTCTATTACACCAATTTAAGATATAAGAATTTGATTCAAAAGCAACTACTAAGTCAAACTTCCATTATAAGCATATGAATATATATATACTACTCTACATGTCCAATAGTATACTCTTATATCTAAGGAAAGTTGTATGTCATTAACCTTTATACTTGAACCACAATTAGAAGAACGGTTTAACGGAATCAAGAACTTCATAGTTATAAAATTGATAACTTAATTACAGGTATGGGTATTCCAATGATAAGGAGATAACTTTACCTCAACAATTATACCTGTGCTACGCATTTTATATATGCATACCCAATAATACATACGATCCATCGAGTACCTGTGAAGATGCAAGAAATCTCTAACCAAGCCCTTTTCGTTCTTCCTACATAAATTCACTTCCCTGAAAGTCCTAATCCTAACTATCTATGTGTATAAACAGTCAATCATGGTTATATAACATGCACATGTATCAAGGAAGGAGTATAAAAGCATGCATGCATTATTGTGGGCACTATCATGTCGCTGTGCATGACACATAGTACATATAGTCCACAAAGACACATGATATTCAATGCTCAAAGCAATTAAAGCACATTAGCACACATTAACACCTATCAAAAAGACATCAAAATTATCTTAGGGCTTCTACCCATGGTCCGAGAGTTGAACCAGACTAATGCGAAAACTACGCTCTGATACCATTCTAATAAGGTGTCACGCCCCAACCCGACCTCTGGAGGCTAGACTAGGGTATGACCTAATTCATTTATGCTATTTCACCTACTTAATCATTTGTTATGATTTAACGCTTAATGTTGGCCTAGAACTCCAAAAGTTTTTTCGAAAAACTGGCAGCATAACGATAGTTTTTAAGACCTTAGGTTTGACCTATTTACTAAAACACCTCAAAATCTCCAATCGTTAATCCGATTCCAATAGAGATTCTTATTTTATCATCAATCTATATGCCTATTGATCTAACTCGAAAGTCTCATTTGATTACAGGCCAAACAAGATAACTATGTTCCGTTTATTTGTCAATTCCTTTTTACGCGAATACATGTTATCTTTTAGCCTATGAGTAAGTACCTAGGTAAGATTAGATAGATTCATTTTATTTGATCCTTCACCTAATGCTTCAGTTGCCTACGATAGTTACTAAATCAGAATAGTGATAGCAAAACGACCAAATAGAGTGTTTGTCTAGTTATGATCAGTACAAGCCAAAATTAGACCCAAATTACAACGGGGTCATTTACATCAACAAAATAAGTAGTCTTCAAAGCAAACACAACATTCACAAAATAGCCACAGTCAAGCAAGGCATATAAAGCATGTAATCACTCCAAGGAATCATCAACAGGAACATTTTTCTCGGATACTTGTTCCAGATCTTCTTCACCTGTGATGATAAAAGAGGGTGAGTCCTTATGAACTCAGCGAGGAGGAACAAGAGATAACGTTTGAAATTCTTTATCGATTAATCTTATGAAAATCCTTTTGAAAACATGTCATATAAAATAAGTTAGTTCATAACATAACATAAATATAAATTAACATATTTACCCGTCTTTCCTCCCCGAGGTCCTTTAGGAACCAAGCGAGAGTACTTAAACACATAGTGAAAAGGATACGGTGAGATTTCGCTCTCAAGATCAATTGGTGAGCATTTGATCTCAAGATCATTTCCAATATCCATTGTTGTAGCCGGTATCCATCATCCACTTATCACTCCAACGGGTGTACTCCAGATGTACACCAAATCCTACGACCCAACTCTCCGAAGAAGTTTAGCCCCCAAGTGAGAGAGGGAATTGGACCATAGTAGTCACGCCAATACACCGGCAAGCCCAATGCCGCCCGGAGTGACGCGAACGCTACCATGCGAAAATGAAAGGTTGCAACCTTGTATGCAATTCACATTTATGCCATTTAACATTTCACATTAGGAGGTCAACAAAGTAGGTTGCCACCGAGCAAGTAAATGATCACATTTTGACATATTGGCACATAAGGTAATGTAAGAACATATAATAATTTCATATATCAATTTAAAAGTAATTAAACTTTCACAGGCAGTCAAGTAATTGTGTTCAAAATAAGCCATAGAATATCAATTCACATTAGGAGGTCAACAAAGTAGGTTGCCTCCGGATACATGTATGATCGCATATCGACAAGTAAACATACGAGGTATGCTTTGATATGTAATTTCACTTTGTAAAACACTTAGAAGCATGTGAACATTTAACAGACAGCCAAGTAACACCATATAAAACAAGTCATATAGCTCATTTTAGTTCACATATCAAGTGTTGAGATCATACAAGCATGCTGCGACACTTACACAAAACCGGGTGCAAGAATAGTTCACTTATGAACATGCAATCATCGGGGATCATGTTTAGAGCTTATAAAGACAATTCCGGGCAGCCTATTAACATTCCTCAACATCAATTATAAGTCACACAATTGTGGTTCATGACTTGGGAGTCTACGGGGCCATTAGGGTTTGCAAGGTCGTGCTCGGGTGTCGATTTTATTTGCTAAGGACCACAAGACACACTTAAACCATCTCAAGCATACTTAGCATTTATTGGGCAGCCTACTAACCACACAATTGAACACATTTTACCATAGGATCATCTCTTAGCAATTAGTCATAAGTGCTAGGGCCTCAATTCCGTGCTTACACATGTGATTAGGCAACCATTCATCAATTAATGAACCCAAGCCATGCATCAACCAAATTAAGCAACCTCAACCAACCACAACAGCCCACAAAACTTCTAAGTGCCATAATTCTAAGCATTCAATACTTCAAGCAAGGTTACAACATGGTTTAAAGCATAATACTAAGCACAAACCTTACTGCAATGGTCTGTTTTTCTACATTCAATTAGACAAGAAAATAATCTCTAATTTCAGTGAACCAAATTTCAAATTAAATCTTAATGATTTATTTAAATCTAGGAACAAACCTCGCTGCATTTGGAGTTCGGACTTAGGAGTTATGGCCAAAACCGTGAGACTATGCAAAACTGTCCAGTTTTAGACACATTACGATTTTTGCCATGTTTGAGGGTCTTAAAGTCAGAATTAGCCTTAGCCTATTTCTACCAAAAATGTTCATAACTGAAAAATATTGTGATACACCAAAATTTCATGCATTTTTATCAACGTTTACTAGGCTAAAACACTTAATTCTACTAGATCAGTAATCTGCCAGAAAAATGTGTTTACATATCTCTAAGTTTCTAGCCAAAATCAAGCCATGCATGAGTAGATAGGCCCATATACACACATATACAATAACTACAGAGGTAAATATAGTCATATGAGAGCATGCATGTGAGTTTTGAAAGCTTTTAAAAGAGTTTAACCCTCACCTTAGCAACTTGATGTATGAAGATGCACAAATGCTCTTGAAAACGCACAAAAGGTCCTATTTCCTTGCTTTGGCCAAGTGGTGGCTGGTTTTTCTTTAAATCCTAGCTTAGTTAACATATACTTAGTGTGTTCATGTGATTAGGACAAAAAGAAATGGAATAAAACTCTTAGACTTACCTATGGCTGAAAATTGAGAGGTTTTGAGAGAGTTGAGTGTTCCTAGCTTGGTTGCTTGCTATGGCCAAGCTTGGGAGAGTCTTGAGAGTCCTAGAGTGCTTGTTAGAAGTCTTGGGAGTGAGCTTGAGCCATGGAAACTCGAGAGCCAGCCATGGCCGAGAGTGAGAGGAGATGAGAGAGCTTGAGAGAATTTTTTGAGAGGAAAATGATGTTTGTGTGTGTGTGTGTGTCGGCCTTGAGCTTGTAAAATCTGAATTTTTGTGTCATCTAATGTCTAGTTGAATTGTTTTGGCATGTGTAGTGCAAGGGCCGGGAAAGTGAAGCATTAGGTAGGGTGTTAGGGAATTTTCTTATTCTTTGTGTTTTGTGTGTGTCATAGAATATCTAGGGTATTTTTGAATTTGTGCAAAGCTAGCCAAAAGGCCTTGGTATGACAGAAATTAGCATGGAAAAATCTAAAATTTCTGATTCAATTTAATATATTATAGATTATGCTAAGTGTAGAATTTAAGGTGCATGGATTTTGCAAATAGAATAAAGAATAAAGAATGTTTAGAGTTTAGTGCTTTTGTTTTTTAGTGAGTTGATTTAGGATTATAATAATAGCTAGTGGTGCTTGTAGGATTTCTTTATTGTCTAGTGCTTTGTGTAGGATTCTTTATTGATTAGCGTGCAGGCACGATTTTCTAGGTCTAGGACACGTACTACGAGGTATGACACATATTTCAAGGCAAATACACAGATTCTAATGTGAATGCACGCAACCTTAAGTGAATGCACGTAAACCAAATTAAGGCACGTAATTCAATGCAATGCACGTAATTCAAGGCACGACTTTATTTCTAGGTTAAGGCACACAATTGAAGGTTAGGTCATATGAATTGAGGTATTGCACATAAATCGAGATCAGAGCACACAATTCTAGGTCAAGGCACGTATGACGAGGCATTCACGAAAACCAAGACATGGCACATAATCCAAGGTCGATCATATAATTCTAGGTCTAAGGCACGCAAATCAAGGTAGGACATGTTATTCGGGATCAGGCCTCACAGCCCTCGTGTTGGTGACGCATCATTCAAATTTCTACCCTATCAACTTTCGATGGTAGGATAGTAGCCTACCATGGTGGTGACGGGTGACGGAGAATTAGGGTTCGATTTTGGAGAGGGAGCATGAGAAACGGCTACCACATCCAAGGAAGGCAGCAGGCGCGCAAATTACACAATCCTGACATGGGGAGGTAGTGACAATAAATAACAATATCGGGCTCAAAGAGTTTCGTAATTGGAATGAGTACAATCTAAATCCCTTAACGAGGATCCATTGGAGTACAAGTATGGTACCAGCAGCCACGGTAATTCCAGCTCCAATAGCGTATATTTATGTTGTTGTTGTTAAAAAGCTTGTAGTTGGACTTTGGGATGGGTCGGCCAGTCCGCCTCAGGTGTGCACCAGTCGTCTTGTCCCTTTTGCCGGCGATGTACTCCTAGCTTTAACTGGCTGGGTCATGCCTCCGATGCTGTTACTTTGAAGAAATTAGAGTGCTCAAAGCAAGCCTACGCTCTGTATACATTAGCATATGATAACATTATAAGATTTCGATCCTATTGAGTTGGCCTTCGGGATCGGAGTAATGATTAACAGAGACAGTCGGGGCATTCGTATTTCATAGTCAGAGGTGAAATTCTTGGATTTATGAAAGACGAACAACTGCGAAAGCATTTGCCAAGGATGTTTTCATTAATCAAGAATGAAAGTTGGGGGCTCGAAGACGATCAGATACCATCCTAGTCTCAACCATAAACGATGTCGACCAGGGATCGGTGGATGTTGCTTTTAGGACTCCATCGGCACCTTATCAGAAATCAAAGTTTTTGGGTTCCGGGGGGAGTATGGTCGCAATGTTGAAACTTAAAGGAATTGACGGAAGGGCACCACCAAGAGTGGAGTCTACGGCTTAATTTGACTCAACACGGGGAAACTTACCAAGTCCAGACATAGTAAGGATTGACAGACTGAGAGTTCTTTCTTGATTCTATGGGTGGTGGTACATGGTCGTTCTTAGTTGATGGAGCGATTTGTCTGGTTAATTCCGTTAACAAACGAGACCTCAGCCTGCTAACTAGCCATGCAAAGGTATCCCTCCGCAACTAGCTTCTTAGAAGGACTATGGCCTTTTAGGCCGCGGAAGTTTGAGGCAATAATAGGTCTGTGATGCCCTTAGATGTTCTGGGCCACACGCGCACTACACTGATGTATTCACGAGTCAATAGCCTTGGCCGACATGTCCGGGTAATCTTTGAAATTTTATCGTGATAGGGATAGATCATTGCAATTGTTGGTCTTGAACGAGGAATTCCTAGTAAGCGCGAGTCATCAGCTTGTGTTGACTACGTCCCTACCCTTTGTACACACCACCTATCGTTCCTACAGATTGAATGATCCGGTGAAATGTTCGGATCGCGACGACGTGGGCGGTTCGCTGCCCACGACGTCGCGAGAAGTCCACTGAACCTTATCATTTAGAGGAAAGAGAAGTCGTAACAAGGTTTCCGTAGGTGAACCTGCGGAAGGATCATTGTCGAACCCTGCGAATCCAGAACGACCTGCGAACCCGTTTAAACAACGTGGGGCCGAAGTGGGGGAGGCAGCTCGTCCCTAGCCCGTGCGTTGGTCCTGAGTCGGGGCGAATGCCCAGGAAACAACGAATCCCGGCGTGGAATGTGCCAAGGAAAATGAAAAATAAGGGACAGCCTATCCCTGCCCCGTCTGCGGTATGCCAGGTTAGGCCTCGGTCCCTTAGGAAATGAAAATGACTCTCGACAACGGATATCTCGGCTCTCGCATCGGTTGGTACCTCAGTTGCGTGCAATCGGTGCATGGTTGGGCACCACGAAGTTGGCCCTTAACCTTTCGACATGCGGCCTGGTCATGCACCTCGTGCCGTTCCCATCCCTTGTCCCTTGTCCCTCAGAAATTCTTCATGCCTAGCGGTGCGTGCTTGGGCCATCTCGCTGGTTTCGTTCGCCTGAAGGGCTTCGTTTGCCTAGACGGTGAGCGTTTACCGGCTTGGGGGTCCGGGCATAGCGAACGTGATAGCTCGTGAGTGGTGGTCGGCTTGTATGGGTCGGTTGGATCCCTAGTTGAGCAGCGACGTCTACCCCTGCTTGCCTTTTCATTTGCGGGCCGAGTGCTTACGTTGCCTCAGTAGGCCGGCCGTTTTCCTATGTTGCATACCTACAAAGATGGCAGTCTAAAGTCACATCGTCCATCTTTCGCCTTGCGTCTGCCTCCATGGACGACGCGGGGTAAACCCTTAAGCACGTCCTGTGTTCCACACTGCTCGCTCCTACGAGTGTGACAGACGTGGCCTATGGTGCATCACTCGATCTCTCGGATGCGGTACACCACGATGGTATGGGGTCCTTGGCCTCTCTTTGCTCGAAACCAGCGTTCGTCACTAACCGCGTACGACGATCATGTTCTCGTCTCGAGCCGTCGACCCTTAGGGGATGACATGCTTCGTTCGACACCGGCATCGGTGAGGAATGCTACCTGGTTGATCCTGCCGGTAGTCATATGCTTGTCTCAAAGATTAAGCCATGCATGTATAAGTATGAACTAATTCAGACTGTGAAATAGCGAATGGCTCATTAAATCAGTTATAGTTTGTTTGATGGTATCTACTACTCGGATAACCTTAGTAATTCTAGAGCTAATACGTGCAACAAACCCCGACTTCTTGAAGAAATGCATTTATTAGATAAAAGGTCGACGAGGGCTCTGCTCGTTCCTGCGATGATTCATGATAACTCGACGGATCGCACGGCCCTCGTGCCGGCAACGCATCATTCAAATTTCTGCCCTATCAACTTTCGATGGTAGGATAGTGGCCTACCATAGTGGTGACAGGTGACGGAGAATTAGGGTTCGATTCCGGAGAGAGAGCCTGAGAAACAGGTACCACAACCAAGGAAGGCAACAAGCGCGCAAATTACCCAACTCTGACACTTGGAGGTAGTGACAATAAATAACAATATTGGGCTCAAAGAGTCTGGTAATTGGAATGAGTACAATCTAAATCCCTTTACGAGGATCCATTGGAGGGCAAGTCTGGTGCCAGCAGCCGCTATAATTCAAGCTCCAATAGTGTATATTTAAGTTGATGCAGTTAAAAAGCTTGTAGTTGGACTTTGGGACGGGTCCGCCGGTCTGCCTCAAGTGTGCACCGGTCGTCTCGTCCCTTTTCCCTGTGATGCGCTCCTGGCCTTAACTGGCCGGGTCATGCCTCCGGCGCTGTTATTTTGAAGAAATTAGAGTGCTCAAAACAAGCCTACGCTCTGTATACATTAGCATGGGATAATATTATAGGATTTCGATCCTATTGAGTTGGCCTTCGGGATTCGAGTAATGATTAATAGGGACAGTCGGGGGCATTCGTATTTAATAGTCAGAGGTGAAATTCTTGGATTTATGAAAGATGAACAACTGCAAAAGCATTTGCCAATGATGTTTTCATTAATCAAGAATGAAAGTTGGGGGCTCGAAGACGATCAGATATAGTCCTAGTCTCAACCATAAATGTTGCTGACTAGGGATCGGCGGATACTGCTTTTAGGATTTCGCCGGCACCTTATGAGAAATCAAAGTTTTTGGGTTCCGCAAGAAGTATGGTTGCAAGGTTGAAACTTAAAGGAATTGACAGAAGGGCACCACTAGGAGTGGAGCCTGCGGCTTAATTTGACTCAACACGGGGAAACTTACCAGGTCTAGACATATAAGGATTGAAAAACTGAGAGCTCTTTCTTGATTCTATGGGTGGTGGTGCATGGTCGTTCTTAGTTGGTAGAGCGATTTTTCTGGTTAATTCCATTAACGAACGAGACCTCAGCCTGCTAACTAGCTATGCAAAGGTATCCCTCCACAGCAAGCTTCTTAGAGGGACTACATCCTTTTAGGCCCCGCAAGTTTGAGGCAATAACAGGTCTGTGATGCCCATAGATGTTCTGGGCCGCTCGCACGCTACACTGATGTATTCAACGAGTCTATACCCTTGGCCGACAGGCCCGGGTAATCTTTGAAATTTCATCATGATAGGGATAGATCATTGTAATTGTTGGTCTTGAACGAGGAATTCCTAGTAAGCGCTAGTGATCAGCTCGCGTTGACTACGTCCCTGCCCTTTGTACAGACCACCCATCGCTCCTACCAATTGAATGATCCGTTGAAGTGTTCAGATCGCGGCGACGTGGGCGGTTCACTGCCCGCGACATCGCTAGAAGTCCACTAAACCTTATCATTTAGAGAAAGGAGAAGTCATAACAAGGTTTCCGTAGATGAACCTGCGGAAGGATCATTGCCGAACCCTGCGAATGCAGAATGACCTATAAACCCGTTTAAACAATGTGGGGCCAACGTGGGGTAGACGGCTCATCCCCAGCCAGCGTGTTGGTCCTGAGTCAAGGCAAACGCCCCACAAACAACGAACCCCGACACGGAATGCGCCAAGAAAAATGAAAAATGGGGGCCAGCCTATCCCTGCCCTAACCTATAATAGGTGCTTGCATAAATGGGAGTTTGACAAATAAATGGGATGTAGTTGTCATGATAGGTTTGTTAATTCAAACAGAACCTTCGAGATAAACTAGTAGGCATATCAATTGATGGTAGAACGAAAGTTTTAATCGTAAGTATATTAATGATTCGAATTTTTTGAGGTGTTCTAGAAATTAGGTCAAACCAAAGGTCCTAAATATAACTGATATGCTATTGGTTTCCTAAAAAATATTTGGAGTTCTAGGCCAACGAATAAGCAATAATCATAGCCAAACAGTTAATGTCATAAAATAACAATAATGATTCAGGTCATACCCTAGTCTAGCCTCTATAGGTTGGGTTGGGGCGTGACAATGTTGCCCCTATCTTCGACACGGCTGGGCACGTTAGTGAACAATTGCAGCACGGCTGCCCACGGTGTTGCACGACGGCGCACAATTGGGCCTCGAATGGGGCACGTACTTGGGGCATATACTTGGGGCCTCGGATGAGCCACAACTTGGCACGCAGTTAGGGCACGACTTGGCAAGCAGTGGGGTCGCGCATGGGGCACGATGGGGCAAGCAGTTGGGTAACGATGGGGCGCGGGCATAGGGCGAGGTGATGCGCCCCCATGTGCATTACATGCGTTCGGATGGGCAACCATGGGGCGACGATTGGACGCGTATTATGCGAGGATAGGCGACAATAGGGTGCACATGCCGCACGGAGGTGTGCGCATTGGGTGCGCATGCCTCACGATAGTCTGTGCATGTGGCTCGCATGCCATACGAAGGTGCGCACATGGGGCGCCCATGCCGCACGATGGTGCGCACATCGGGCATGCATGTCGCACGAAGTTGTGCGCATGGGGCGCGTATGCTGCACGATGGTGCACGCATATGGCCCTCATGCCGCACGAAGATGCGCGTATAGGGTGCCCATACCGCACTATGGTGCACGCATGTGGCCCGTACGCGGCACGAAGGTGCGTTCGTGGGGCGCCCATGCCGCACGATGGTGCATGCAACGTGATCGTATACGGCACAATGGTCGGCACAAGTGGCCCGTATACGACACGAAGGTGCGGGCATAGGGCGCCTGTGTCACACAAGGTTGCGCGCATGGGGCGCCCATGCCGCACGAAGGTGCGTGCATAGTTCATCCATGCAGCATGATGGTGCATGCATAGTTCGCCCATGCCGCACGATGGTGCGCGCATGGGGCATGCTTGTTGCATGATGGTGCGCGTATATGGTGCGCTTGCCGCACGAAGGTTTGCTCATGGTGCTCCCATGCTGCACGATGGTGCGCGTATCGGGTGGGCATGTCGCACCATGGTGCATGCATGTGGCATGAAAGTGGGCGTGTGGGGCACCCATACCACACGATCGTGCACACATCGTGCACGTATGCGGCACAATAGTGGGCAAGCGTGACCAGCATGCGGCTTAAAGGTGCGCGCATGGGGCACCCATGTCGTACAAGGCTGCGCGCATGGGGTGCCCATGCCGCACGAAGGTGCGCGCATGGTTCATCCATGTCGTACGATGGTGCACGTATGGTGCGCCCATGCCGCACGATGGTACGCGCATGAGGCACCCCGTCTGCAAGATAGTGTGCGCATGTGGTGCGTTTGCCGCACGAAGGTGCGCGCATGGTGCGCCCATGCAGCACGATGGTGCACGCATGGTGCACCCATGACACACGATGGTGCGGGAATGGGGCTCCCATGCCGCACGATGGTGGGCGCATGCTGCGCGTATGCCGCACGAAGGTGTTCGCATAGGGCACCCATGCCTTACGACGGTGCGTACATGTGGCGCGCATGCCACACAACGGTGCATGCATGGTACGCCCATGCCGCACGATGGTGCGTGCATAGGGCGCGCATGCCGCACACCATGCTGCAAGATAGTGCGGGCATGGGGCTCGTATGCCGCACAACGGTGCGTGCATGTGGCCCCCATGCCGCACGGTGGTGTGCGTATGGGGCACTTATGCCACACAACCAGGCGTGCACGTTGCAAGACGGAGCGCGCATGGGCCACGATGGTGCGTCCATGTGGCGTGCTTGCCGCACTAAGGTCCTGCAGTCCGTACGACGGTGCACACGTGGGGGGCTATTGGGGCACTATGGGGGTACGCTTGGGGGACGTGAGGGACGGCTTGGGCACTACTTGGGGACATATTGAAGGTCATTCGGAATGTATTACCACACAAATGTGGACATTTTTGTGCTTTTACAATTGTTTTTTGAGTCCATGAATTATTCTTAACAAAGTCCTTTGCCCGACGAACATTTCGTCACACTCGGGAGATGAATTAGATTAATCAGGTTTCGAATCCATCCAAAAAAAATTTTCACGCCAAATATCATCTAAACATATTAATTTATTATTTAATATAAATTTTTCAGAATTTTTTAGTATTTTATCTTATTTTTCCCTATTTTTTTGTAATTATTAAATATTAAAATTATTTTTTCGAAAAAAATAATATTGAAACATTTGGATATTGTATCCTAATCTAAACAAATTAATTTATGAATTAATATAAATTTTCCACAATTTTCTATTATTTTTTCTGATTTTTCTCTATTTTTCGCAATTATTAAATATTAAAAATTATTTTTTCAAAAAAAATAATCTTGAAGCATTTGGGTATCATATGCTATCAATTAGAAGCAAGTTGGGTACGAAAATCATGCCAAATAGGGCCTTGTATAGTGTAAAACACCTATTATGAATCTCTGGCAAAATGTTCGCTACTGTTGTCACTTGGGTTTTTGCATCTAAATGTACTATGGGGGGTATGTGGTGTCAAGACCCCTTGTCGAGGTCCATGTGGGGGTCGTTATGGGCACTTCGTGGCACATTGTGGTCTATATCGTGGGCTATATTGTGGGCGGGAATGCCTACCGAGTGAATCACACCTAGGTATTGCATTGTATACCTTTGCGTTGGGGTCGTGCTACCCCTGCCCCGCGTCCCATGGCATGTCCCTTGGCGCGGCACCAGGATGGCTAATGAGGAACGTGGCAGCTTCCCTAGCCCCTCATTATCCATCTTGGTGCCGCAGTACCGTCGGCGTCATTTGGATGGCTAATGAGGTGGCGAGTGGTTGCCCAAGCACAAAACTAGCTATCCATGTGCCGCCTTCTAGGCACACATGGGGGGATATTCCCGTCCCCTAACACGTCGTCGGGCTTGTGCGATGCGCGAATCGCCTATCACACGAAGCGATGGCCGTTGCCGAGTGGATACGTACGGCCATGGTATAGTTTCGTGGCGATCCAAGCACCGTGTAGGCAGGAAGTTTGCTTGTCCCATTCCACACATATGGGTACATATAGGCGAACGGTGGGGGACTGCACAATGTGCGAATCGCCTAGCACACAACATTGGCTTTCATTAAGCAACGACGCGAGCGTTGCGATGAGACGATGGCTAGAGCTTCAATGTTGTGGCGATCCAAGTACCGTGCAGCCTCGAAGCCGTCCCACGGTGTGTTTCCACGGGCCTGTGCGATGCGCGAATCGCCTAGCACACGACTCCATGGTCCTCGCTAAGTCGTAATACGACGGACGTGGTCTTGTGTCATGGCGATCTAAGCACCGCGCGGGCAAAAAGTTTGCTTGTCCCGTTCCTTGCGTACGGGTGCTTATAGGGGGACGGTGGGGGACTATGCGATGTGCGAATCGCCTAGCACACGGCTTTGGCTTTCGTTGACCAATGATGCGAGCGTTGCGATGAGATGATGGCTAGAACTTCAATGTCATGGCGATCCAAGCACCGTGTTGCCTCGAAGTCGTCCCACGGTGTGTTCCCACTGGACTGCGCGATGTACGAATCGCCCAGCACACGACGCCATGGTCCTTGCTGAGTCGTAATGCGACGGACGTGGTCTAGTGTTGTGACGATCCAAGCACTGCGTGGGCAGAAAGTCTGCTTTCGATTGGTACCTCAGTTGTGTAGAATCGGTGCATGGTCGGGCATCACGTAGTAGGCCCTTAATTTTGCCACGTACGGCCTGGTCATGCACCTTGTGCCGTTCCCGTCTCTTGTCCTTTGTCCTTCAGAAATTCTTCGTGCCTAGCGGTATGTGCTTGGGCCATCTCGCTGGTTCTATACGCCTGAAGGGCTTCGTTTGCCTAGACGGTGGGCGTTTACCGGCTTGGTGGTCCGGGCATAGCGAACGTTATAGCGCGTGAGTGGTGGTCGGCTTG
>CM075776.1:35253356-35283356 GCA_037974665.1 Ehretia macrophylla
CGAAGGTACGCGCATGGTTCATCCATGCCGCACGATGGTGCACGCATGGTGTGCCCATGCTGTACGATGGTGCGCACATGGGTCGCGCCTGCAGCACGATGGTGCACGCATAGGGCGCGCCTGCCACACAAAGGTATGCGCAAAGTGCACCCATGCCGCACAGTGGTGTGCGCATGGGGCGCCCATGCCACACGATGGTGCGCGCATTGGGAGCCCATGCTGCACGAAGGTGCGTGCATGGTTCATCCATGCCACACGATGGTGCACGCATGGTGCGCCCATGACGCACGATGGTGCGCGCATGGGGCACGCTTGCCTCACTATGATGTGCGCATGGGGCGCGCCTGCCGCACGAAGGTACGCGCATGGTCCTCGCTGAGTCATAATGCGACGGACGTGGTCTAGTGTCGTGGCGATCCAAGCGCCGCATTGGCAGGAAGTTTGCTTGTCCCGTTCCGTGCATGTACGTACATATATGTGGACAGTGGGGGACTGCACAATGTGTGAATCGCCTAGCACACGACATTGGCTTTCGTTAAGCAATGACAAGAGCGTTGCGATGTGACGATGGCTAGAGCTTCAATGTCGTGGCGATCCAAGCACCGTGCAGCCTCGGAGCCATCCCACGGTATGTTCCCACGGGCCTGTGCGATGCGCAAATCGCATAGCACACAACACCATGGTCCTCACTGAGTTGTAATACGATGGACGTGGTCTAGTGTTGTGGCGATCCAAGCAACGCGTGGGTAGGAAGTTTGCTTGTCACGTTCCGTGCGTGCGAGTGCATATAGGGGGACGGTGGGGGACTTCACGAATCACCTAGCACACGACTTTGGCTTTCATTAAGCAACGACACGAGTGTTACAATGAGACGATGGCTAGAGCTTCAATGTCATGGCGATCCAAGCCCTGTGCTACCTCGAAGCCGTCCCACGGTGTGTTCCCACTGGCCTACACGATGCGTAAATTGCCTAGCACACAACGCCATGGTCCTCGCTGAGTTGTAACACAACGGACGTGGTCTAATGTTTTGGCGATCCAAGCACTGCATGGGCAGGAAGTCCGCTTTCGGTTGGTACCTCAGTTGCGTGCAATCGGTGCATGGTCGGGCACAATGAAATAGGCCCTAAAGCTTGTGACATGCGGCCTGGTCATACACCTCATGCCGTTCCCGTCCCTTGTCCCTTGTCCCTCAGAAATTCTTATTGCCTAGCGATGTGTGCTTGGGCCATCTTGCTGGTTCCATTCGCCTGAAGGGCTTCGTTGGCCTAGACGGTGGGCGTTTACCGGCTTGGTGGTCCGAGCATAGTGAACGTGATAGCTCGTGAGTGGTGGTCGGCTTGTATAGGTCGGTTGGATCCCTGCTTGAGCAGCGACGTCCATCCCTGTGAGGCCCGACCCCGATTTGCGTGCGATACCTCACTTCGTGTGCCCTAACCTAGATTTGCGTGTCATGACCTAGGTTTGAGAATTGTGTTTAGTTTTGTGTGCCTTGCATTGAATTACGTGCATTCATTTAGGGTTGCGTGCATTTACTTGAAAAACGTGCGTTCATCTCATAGTTTGTGTCCTACCTCGTAGTGCGTGCCCTAGACCTAGGAAAGCGTGCCCTCACGCTAATCAAGAAAGAATCTTACACAAAGCACTAGACTACTAAATAATCCTACAAAATCCACTATCAATATAATAATCCTAATTCAACTCACTAGAAGACAAAAAATTCACCAAACACTAAACATTCTTCATTCTTTATTCCTTATTCTTTTTGCACTTTCAAGACACAATTAAATAATGATCAAAAGTTGACAAAAAAATTCAGATTTGGAGCTAGCTTGGCCGACCATACCATGGCTTTTGCACAAGGTTTGAACAATTACATAATTAACTATGCATACTTAGACAACTATGACACAAAATGCATAAAAAAAATGATCAAAACCACCTCAAATATCTCCCTTGCTCGACCAAAAGCTCATGGCCCATGCTAACATTTCAAAATTCCATCTTGAAGACACAAAAAAATCAGATTTGGAAGCCCAAGGCCAACCATTGCTTGGATGAATGCAAAAGGCTTTATTCTTGTCATGTTTTGTCATTTCTTCATTTCTTTCTCAATCTTTTCTCTCTCCCCTCTCATTCTCCTCTCTCATTCTCGGCCTTGGCTGAGTTCTCTACCTCCATAGCTTATCTTCTTCACACCATAGCTAAACAAAGCAAGCCACAAGCAAAGGACCTCAACCGAGATAGCTAGGAAGTGAAAATCACACATGCATGTGCATTGAAGACTTCTATTCGGCATAGGTAAGCTTCTTGGCATCCATTTCTTTTCTTCATGTTCTAACCTCATGCATGTGCTAAGAGATTGATCACTAAGCTAGGAAAAATAGAGAGAAGCTAGTTGGGATTTCGGCTAGGCAAAGGAGAGGAAGAAAATTGTGCTTCAACAAAGCTTTTGTGCATCTTTGTGGTTGATTGCTAAGGTGAGGGCTAAAACCTTTTGAAAACTCTTCAAAAATCCACATGCATGTGTGTATTTGCTTCTGTACTTGAGTTATATGTTCGTTCATAAGCTTAAACAACCATGCATGGCAAGATCTTGGCTTGAAAGTGATGCTAGATGAAGTCGAATTGTTGACAGCTCTCTCACCAGTCTGTTTCGAGGAAAGTTTAGCTAGGCCAATGATTTTGAAAATTCATGAAAATTGGTAGGTGACTATTTTGGACAGTTTTGAACATTTTTCCCAGAAATAGACAGAAGCTAATTTTGATTCTAAGGTCCTAAAAATGGAAAATCTTTAAAATATGTCCAAATCTGGAAATCTGGAAAAATGAAGCAGGTTTTGGCAGATGCACTGACCTTGGGGAATGAACCATATTTGACTTAGTAAATGATGTCAAAAATGCATAAAATTTGGTGTGCTCCTATAGTTTTCAGTTCTAGACAATTTTTTCAGAAATGGACCAAGGCTAAAACTGACCCTAAGGCCCTCAAAAACGTCAATTTCTGAAAAGTGTGCAAATCTGGACAGTTTTGTGCTACTCCACTGTTTCGGATATATCTAATGATTCCGAACTCCAATTGATGCAAGGTTTGTTTAAAATTTTAGTTAACTTCTTAAGCTTTAATTTGAAATCTTATTAACTGAATTTTGAGATTGTTTGATTATCCTATTGATTGTGAGAAAACAGCCTATTGCAGTAAAGGTTTCACTTAGCTACATGCTTGGAAAATTGTTGTAACCTCTCTTGTGGTACTAATTGTTTGGAAATGTGGTGTTAGGATGTTGTGAGGACTGTTTTGAGTACTTGAGGATGTTTGAATTGAATGATGCATGACTTGAGAATGATTTTGAGTTGACTTAGGGTTTTAGTCACCCGATTAAGCATGAAACGGAAACCCTAATGACTAGGTAGTCTTGCTAAGTGTTGATCACTTGGATATTGTGTGGAAATTATATGCTTAGTGGGCTGCCCGTAAATGTCTTATAACTTCAAATGTGATTTTGACAATTGCATGTTGACAAATAAGCTTTTCTTGCATCCGAACCCATGTTGATATCATTGCATGTTGAATAATCTTATCACCTGATCACGTGGGCTTCGTAATGAGTTATATGGCCTATTTTACATGTGTTACATGGCTGCCCGTTTAATTTTCATATAACTCTATATGCCTTTCAAGTGAAATTTCCTGTCTTATCGTGCCCTGCTTGTTTACCTGTCAATGTGCAATCTTATGACTGTCCGGAGGCAACCTACTTTGTTGTCCTTCTACTGTGATATATTACCTATCATGAATGTGCATTGCATACAAGGTTGCAACCTTTCCTATAGGCATGGTAGCGATCACGCACACCGGGCGGCATCGGGCTTGCCGGTTTACCCGTGACTACCATGGTCCCATTCCCTCTCTCGCTTGGGAGCTAGACTTCCTCGGAGAGTTGGGTCGTAGGATTTCGGGGTACATCCGGAGTACACCCACCTGGCGTGTTTGGGGGATGATTTGAAGTCGGCCGCAACAATTGATTCTGAAACTGATCTGAGAGAAAAAGCTCATCGTATCCTTTTATTATGTGTATAAGTACTCTCGCTTGGTTCCTAGAGAACCTCGGGGAGGAAAGACTGGTATTCATGTTCATGTATCTTATATCATTGTTATATTCATGCTTGCAAAAAAGATTTTCATAAGTTGAACCGGAAAATGAGTTTCAAAACTTATTTCTCGTTCCCCCTCGCTGAGTTCATAAGGACTCACCCTCTTTTATCATCTCAGGTGAAGAAGTCCCAGAACAGGTACCCGAGGATGGTGTGCCTAATGATGAATCCCTGGAGTGATTGCCTACCATTGTTTGTTTTGCTTGAATGTGACTACTTGTGAACTTTATGTTACTTGAAGACTATTTCCTTTTATGTTGCTCGATGTCGTGATGTAAAAGACCCCCATTGTAATTTGGGGTCTAATTTTGGTTTGTACTTATATTAAGTAGACTGATGCTAGACATGACACTACTATGATCATTTTTTCTTTTATTATCCGCTAGTATCTATCATAGGTTATGATGCTCTAGTTAAGGACTAATTAAATGAACTTATCCAATCTTAACAGGTACTCGCTATTAGGCTAAGATCAACAGGTACTTTCGTAATGAGGATAAATAAACAAACGAGACATAGTATCGTGCTAGGTTATAAATCAAACGGGATGCCGAAATAACCAATAGGGAATTCAATTGATGGTAAAATAGTAATCTTAGTTGGAAATGAAATTGAGATGGTAAATTTTGAGGTGTTTAGAGAACTAGGTCAAACCAAAGAGCCCAATTACAGCCGTTATGCTGCTGGTTTTCCAAAAAAAATTGGAGTCTAGGATAAAACGTTAAGTGCTAAACCTCCTTGAACGATTAAGTACGTGAAAGGACTTGAATGTTTTGATCACACCCTAGTCTAACCTTTATAGGCCAGGTTGGGGCATGACACCTTAGAACCAGAATGGTATCAGAGCTTAGATTGCTTAAGCCAGGTTTAACTCTCGGACCGTGGGTAGAGCCTTAAGATAATTAGGATGACTTGTTTATGTGTTATTATGTGATAAATGTGCCTTCTATGATTTATGTGTTTACGTGATTAACGTGCCTTAAATGTTTTTAGAATTGTACCTATATTATGTTGCATATCATATGCATTAGATTCTTAATTGTCATATTTCAATAAATTGTGCATCGTAATCTGTGCCTATAGATGGCTGGTCCTAGTACCCGTACTACTAATAGGAGCGGTGAACCCCAAGAGACCGGAGATGCCTATCAAACTAATCCCAGTATAGCTATGTTTAATATGATGGCAAATGCCATGGATCATGTATCACGTGTGATGGAGCGTCAGGATGCACGTGAAGCCAACAACAACAACATCAACAACAGGAATGAGGGTAACCATGGGAGACATAGCAGAATGACAGAATTCCTTGACTTTTGCCCGTCTAAATTCTACGGGGAAGCTGATGATGAGAAAGTAGAGGCTTGGCTTTCCGAGATCGAGAAGATTTTCAGGCCACTTGATTATACAGATGAAGAGAAGGTGGAGTTTGCTGTATTTCTGTTGCACGGGGATGCCGAGCATTGGTGGCACACTGTAGAGGCACTGTGGGAGGCTGATCGGACACCTCGCTTGTGGGGTAATTTCGTTAAGGCATTTAAGGAGAAATATGTACCTGCAGTTTCCAGGCAGAGGCGGATCGAGGAGTTCATGCACCTGACCCAGGGTAACATGACGGTGGCCCAGTACGAGGCTCGTTTTGACTGAGTGTCCCGTTTTGCTCAATATATGGTTTGTACTCCAGAGGCGAAAATGTGGAAATTTACTGTTGGATTGAGGCCAGAGATTCAGGACCAGTTAGCTTCTCATGACTTTGATACTTATTCTGCTCTCTTTGCTGCTGCCTCCCGAGTTGAGAAGAGGAAACTAGATGGAGTCGGTTCGAGTCAGCCGAACAAGAAACCATACCAGCCTCCAGGTCAGCAGAGGAAATTTCAAAGTCAGGGTTGTAATTAGGGCCAGAGCCAGAACAGACCAGTGAATAACCGTGGCCCGACGAAAGCGCTATCAGCCTCTTCCGCCCGCGGATCTACAAGTAGTTCACCTGCTACTCAGTCTGTCAGCTGTTCTTATTGCGACAGGAAGGGACATTCCGAGGCCCAGTGTTGGAGGAAGTTAGGAAGTTGTATGAGATATGGCAGCAATCAGCATCAGATCAAGGATTGCCCTAAATGGCAAGCAGGGTAGAATCAGGGTAAACCTGCCGGTAGAGGCAAGACTCCAGTTCCTAGGGTCCAGGCTCGAGCCTATGCTATTGAGTGCGAGGAGATTCCAGATGAGACCGCTGTTGTTGAAGGTACATTCTTCATACTGAATCAACATGTTAAGGTGTTAATTGATCCGGGTGCTACTCATTCATTTATTACTCCCTTATGTGTGGAACGTGTGAAATTGAAAGTTGTATGTTTGCCATATGAAGTAGAAGTTGGTACTCCAATGGGTTCTAAACTTGTAACTAGCTTAGCTTGTAAAGCATGTAAAATCCAAATTAAAGATAAGGAATTCTCAGCCAATCTTATTGTATTACCTTTTCGAGATTATGAGGTCATTTAGGGATGGACTGGCTGGCAAAACATCATGTCCAACTAGATTGTCGGGTGAAGATTATAACGTTTCGGGTACCTGATCAACCTATACTGGAGGTTATGGGCCGAAGAGATTTCACCGGGAGTTCCATCATTTCATCTACAAAAGCAGTGAAGTCCTTGAGGAAAGGGTGCAGCGGATACTTGGCTTACCTTATCAACAAGCCGTCGGACAAAGCTAAGTTGGAGGAGATGCTTGTGATCAAAGACAATGCAGATGTGTTTCCAGAAGAATTACCCGATTTACCCCCAAATCGGGAAATCGAGTTTGTTATAGAGTTGCTGCCTGGCGCCCAGCCGATATCTAAAGCTCTCTATTGTATGGCACCGGCCGAGCTACAAGAATTGAAGGACCAATTGCAAGGATTGCTGAAGAAGGGGTTTGTTCAACCGAGTTCTTCACCGTGGGGTGCGCCAGTTCTATTTGTAAATAAGAAAGACGAAACGTTGAGGCTATGTATTGACTATCGAGGATTGAACCAAGTGACTCTCAAGAATAAATACCCATTTCCCCTGATCGATGAGTTATTTGATCAACTGCAAGGAGCCAAAGTGTATTCGAAACTCGACTTGAGGCAAGGGTATTATCAGTTGCGGATCAAGAAGGAAGATGTGCCTAAAACGGCTTTCAGGACAAGATATGGGCATTATGAATATGTGGTGATGCCTTTTGGAATAACTAATGCCCCTGCAGCCTTTATGGATTTGATGCATAGGGTGTTTCAACCCTACTTGGACCAATTTGTGGTGATCTTCATTGATGATATTTTGGTATACTCGAAATCGGAGGCGGAGCATGAGCAACATCTGCGGTTGGTACTGCAAAAACTTCGAGAGCATCAATTATATGCAAAGTTTAGCAAGTGTGAATTTTGGTTGCAACAGATTGCATTTTTGGGGCATATTATATCCCAAGAGGGAATAGCGGTGGATCCAGCAAAGATTGATGCAGTGATGTCTTGGAAGAAGCCGGAAAATGTTACAGAGATTCGGAGTTTTCTTGGTCTAGCCGGCTATTATCGGAGATTCGTGAAAGATTTCTCTAAGATTGCAGGACCGCTTACAAAGCTCACTCAAAAGAAAACCAAGTTCGTGTGGGATGATAAGTATGAGAGCAGCTTTCAAGAATTGAAGAAAAGATTGACTACCGCACCTGTTCTTGCATTGCCTGAAGGGAGTCAAGGTTTTGTAATCTATAGCGATGCTTCGAAAGAAGGATTGGGATGTGTGTTGATGCAAAATGGAAGAGGGATTGCATATGCTTCTAAGAAACCAAAGCCGTATGAGATGAATTACCCGACGCATGATTTGGAGTTAGCGGCCATTGTGTTTGCACTCAAGAAATGGAGGTATTATCTGTGGGGTAACAAGTTTGAGGTATTTACTGATCATAAGAGCTTGAAATACTTGTTCTCTCAAAAGGAGTTGAATATGAGGCAAAGGCGGTGGATGGAGCTTTTGGATGATTATAACTGCTCAATCAATTATGTGCCCGGTAAAGTGAATGTAGTTGCAGATATCTTAAGCAGAAAGGCAAGCATGGCAAAATTGGAAGTCAAGGTGCAGGAGTTGTTGGAGGAAGCATTTTTGTGGAAACCACAATTGACTCAGAAAGGGTTACTTTTTGCCACTACCCAAGTTCAATTGACTTTGTTGTCTGAGTTACGAGAGGCTCAACAGAAGGACCAACAATTTCAGAAGATTAAGGAAAGCAACGCATATATCAAGTTTCATGGTGATGGTATTTGGAGATTTAGGAACCGGGTTTGTGTTCCCAATGAGCCAGCGCTGAAAAAGAAGATTCTTGAGGAAGCCCATAATTCGAGATATACTATTCACTCCGGCGGAACAAAGATGTATCGGGATTTGAAACAACACTATTGGTGGAATAACATGAAAAGAGAAATTGCGGAGTTTGTAGCACGGTGTTTGACTTGCCAGAGAGTCAAAGCAGAACATCAACGACCCGCAGGTTTACTTCAACCATTGGAGATTCCTCAATGGAAATAGGAACATATAACTATGGATTTTGTTATGGACCTGCCTAGATCACAAAAGGGTCATGACGCCGTTTGGGTCATAGTGGATAGATTGACTAAGTCGGTACACTTTTTACCGATGATCAAGGAGGATAGTCCTGAAAAATTAGGAGACATATATGTGGCGGAGATCGTAAGATTGCACGGGATTCCTGTGAGTATTGTATCGGATAGGGATCCTCGTTTTACTTCCCAATTTTGGAAGAGATTGCAAGAAGCTTTGAGAACGAAGTTGAGTTTTAGCACGGCTTATCACCCTCAGACTGATGGACAATCGGAGAGAACTATTTAGATTTTGGAGGATATGTTGAGGGCGTGTGTTTTGGACTTCGGGAAAGGTTAGGAGAAATATCTATCTCTAGCGGAGTTTGCCTACAACAATAGTTATTAGGCCACTATCGGGATGGCCCCATTTGAGGCGTTGTATGGACGGAAGTGTCGATCCCCGATTTAATGGGATAAAGTAGGTGAGACGAAGACTTTTGACCCGACCCTTCTACCTGAGCATGTGAAGACCGTTGATAATATCCACCTCATCCGGAAGCGGATGCTTACCGCCCAGAGCAGGCAGAAGAGTTATGCAGACCGACGGAGACGGAGTCTTGAGTTTGAGGTTGGCGACAAGGTGTTCTTGAAGATATCACCCTGGAGGGGACTGATTAGACATGGCAAAGGTGGAAAGTTGAGCCCGAGATTTGTAGGACCATTCAAGATAATCGAGAAGGTCGGCAAGTTGGCGTATCGCCTAGCGCTACCCCAGAACCTCTCAAATATTCACGACGTCTTTCATGTTTCGATGCTGTGGAAGTATCATCCTGACCTATCGCATACCTTGAAGCCAGAGCCGTTGCAGCTTCGGGAGAACTTGTCTTACGAGGAGAAGCCCATTCGGATCCTAGACCAGCAGGATCGGGAGTTGCGCAACAGAACTATTGTGAAACCCCACTTTTCTATCTTATCTCGTTTTGCGTGCTTATCTCGTTTTGCGTGAATTAACCTGTCTATGTGCTATGTGACTTAGAATGTGGTAATTTTGATATCAATACTCCTAGAACATGCTAAATGTGCATTCATGAAATTTTCATAAAAAACGGAGTCAAAAATTTTATCGTCGATTTTTAGTGAATAGTGTTTCGAAACACGTCCGCTAAAATTTTGAAACTAGTCTTTTTAACCGTTCTAGACCTAGTCCACGGACTTTAATAGACCTGTGTTTGATGAAAATCGTTTTAAAATCGGCTTAAGAATTTATTAGGGTTTTTACACTGACTTTTACGAAAATCGAGTTTTAAGCCGGCTCAAGTGAAATTGTTTGATTGTAAAACTTCTTGTCACCTAAAAATAATTTACTTGAGCTAGCTTGGGTGTTGAATAATTGTTTTGAACTTTGGTGATCAAGAAAATACATTTAAAGTCAAGAAAACACAAAAAAATGCTAAGTTTGAACTTTGACTTTCATTTAAATGGTTGACCAACAAGCTTATATCACCAACACACACTCACAAAGCACAAAAACACCCAAAATTGCACACACATTTCCGAGAGGGAGAAGAGAGAAAAGAGAAAAGAGTTTTCAAGGTTTTCAAAGCAATTTTTCAAAGAAAAAGCTAGTTTTTGTCCGTAGAATTTTGTGCCGAGTTGGATTCCGCTTGTTGGGTACGCTTTGCACGCATTCCTAGGCTTATATCGCATCAAAGGTGAGAGAAAAATTCTAGATCTCAAAAGTTGTCTTTTGCATTTTTGCGTATAAATGAAAATTGAACCGTTAGAATTCTAATCTGATGCTAGATTATTGCTCCTTGCATGCTAGGGATCATTTAGCTGTAATAATACGAGTTTTTATCGGTTGTAGCATAATTTTTATTTTTCGGGTATTTAAATTTGATTAATTTGTTCAATGTTGATTAAATTGAGTTGTGCTGATCGGAATCGATTGCCGTCGATTTCTAAATGTTTGTTAATTACGTGGTAGCACCGTTGTAATGCCGAATTTACGATTATGATGTTTGGGTGAAAATCCGAAAATTTCAGCCATGACACACTAGAGTTTTAGGGTCCTTGAGCATGATTTGGATGTGTTTTTGGTTGGTTTCCGAGGGGGTTAATGTAGTTAGTTTAATGGGTGAGTGATAGAAGCAGATTTGGAGTTGTTTGGATTAGTAGAATGTAAGATATGATTATTTGAAGTTTAGGTTGTCTTTCTTTAAAATGTTAGATTGAGCCTTAGTTGATTGGGTGTGGGTTAAGTGATTGAATTGTGAGTTGTTGACGGGTAAATTAGGGTTTGATTGTGTGTTTAATGCATGTTCGGTTAGATGGCCTACTTTGTCATCTAACTTAGTTATATGTTGTTAAATTGGTTATTGATGTTATTATGATGATAATATGATTATTGATGATTATTGATGATTATTGATTGATGATTGATGCCGGGAGATAAACAGTTCTGCTAGACTGTCCTCATGTGAATGATTGATGTTTATTATTATTGCTGGGTCTTTGGTATGTGTGTGCCACCTCTCGGGCAGCATTGGGCTGTCGGGTTGATAACGGCATGACTATCAGAGATTGCCTCCAGCTCGCATGACAGAGGTGTCATGGAGGGTGAGGTTATTGGGGGTACCCCGGGTGCGTGAGTTTATGGGAGTCACAAGAAGGCTGTTATGATCGTGATGGTGTTTGGAGCTACACCAACTAAAGTATCCTTTATTGAATGGTCATATAGTTATGTGATAATATTATTATTGTTGTTATTGTGTGTTTACTGACTCAAAGGATTATTCCAAAGAGTTTAGTAGACCTTGCTCGAGATCTATCGGATCCTCGCTGGGCTTATTTTATATAAGCTCACTCTCTATTATTGCATGCATACAGGTGTACTTTCGCAGGATTACGGGTACGTGCCTCCTGAAGAGGAGAATGTGGAAAACATTCCTTACGTGGATGAGTCCTATGTTCCAGAGTCTTATCCGTGATGTCGTACATGTTTTATTATCTTGTAAATTAACTTAGTAGACTTGTATCTGCTTTGTAGTTTATAATGTATAAGATGTTGATAAGTTAATGAATTAGTTGATGTTGTCTTAGTAGCCTTTCTTTTATTAATGATTAGGTTGCTAGATTGCTCAATATGTTTTTGTATTATATATTAAGGGTTCATGTATTATGTTGGAACGGAGGTATATAACGAGGAATGTTTATTGTATGATATGGTCATGATGTATGTTATTATGTTATTGAGGAGTTGTTTGTTGTATGGTTTATGGAGTTGAGGTATGATGTCCTATGGAGGTTGGTTTAGAGCCTCGGTATCCTATTTACTGTAGTTATACTGCCGAAATTCCGTTGCGTCCTGACTGATTATAAGAGGGGTCGAGTTGGGGCGTGACATTTAAGTGGTATTAGAGCACATGTTAGTTGTCAGCCGGGATATTCTCGGAATGTGGGTAATGGTCTTAGCATGAAAGTATGTATGAATTGAAATAAAATAGATCTATGTATTAATATGATTAAATGATTAAGTGATTAAGTAATTATGTGATTTAGTACTTATGTGATTATGTGATCAATTTGTTTATGTGTTTTATATGACTTTGTTGTTTATGTGATAATAGTTGCTCATAACTTGTTTACGTGCTATAACCTGTGCTAACTCTTTGATTAGTAGAATGACGGGCAGACCGAGAACCAGAGGTAGGCCTGAGATGACTGATGAGACTCCGGGTAACGCAGCACCGGGCCGTGATAGGGATGATGACCGATTGGGGGCAGCTATGGAGAGGATTGCTGAGTTAGTGGCTAGTTAGGCACAGTTACTAGCATGGCAGGCTGCCCAGAATCAGGCTATGCAGGCTCAGCTACTGAATGTGCAGGGTGGTAACCAAGGGCGTGGTACCTTGAAGGAGTTCTTAGGATATCATCTATCTAGATTTCAGGGGGAGCCGAATGATAGGAAGGCGGAGGCATGGATTAGCAAGTTGGAGAAGATTTATGATCCACTTGGCTATACTGATGAGCAGAAAGTCTCTTTTGCCTCGTACTTGTTAGATGATGAGGCAGAGGAGTGGTGGCACACGGTAAGGACTAGCTGGGCAGCATAGGGTATTCCTTATGTTTGGGGTACCTTTCTGATGGCTTTCCGGGCAAAGTATGTCTCGAGGATTGCGAGGGAACGGAGAGAGGCAGAGTTTCTAGCCTTGGTACAGGGAGATGCTACAGTGGCTCAATATGAGGCCACATTTACTCGATTGTCCCGGTATGCACCGGAGTATGTGGCAGACGAGGAGCGGAGGACTCGTAGGTTCATGTTGGGGTTGAGGCCTGAGATTCAGGATGTGATGGATCTGAATCGGTATGATATTTTCACTGAGGCTTTTGAGGCAGCTTCTAGACTAGAGAAGAGAAAGGGGGATCAGCTTGTGTTTAGTCAGCCCAGTAAGAAGCAGTATCAGCCGCAGTATCAGCAGGGTATATATAGGCTTCCCGTACAGCAGGTTGGGTTCAAGCCACCAGCACAGCAGGGTTCTTTTAGGCCACAGGGGCAGCAGAGTTATTATCGGCCTCAGTTTCAGCAGGGGTCATATCAGGTTCTGTCCCAGTTTAGGCTAGCCCAGTCTCAGGGTCAGTACAGGCCTAGTTTGGTAAGGCCTCAACAGCAGCAGGCTAGATCAGCTGTTTCTTCAGCTCCTGGTTCTTCTAGGGGCAGTGTTAGTACATCATCATCGCAGTGTACACACTGCAACCGCACGGGACATGTGGAGGCCGATTGCAGGGTGAAAGCAGGGACGTGTTTGGGTTGCGGCAGCAATCAGCACAGGGCGAGGGATTGCCCTAGGTATGCGAGGACTGAGGGTCGGACAGCGACTCAGGGTTATCAGGACCGACCTGCGGCCAGTGCACCTCAGCCGCAGCAGCGGGTTCAGGCTCGGGCCTACGCAGTTGACTTAGAGGAGATGCCTGAGGATACTGCAGTTGTGGAAGGTAACTTCCTTATACTTGATCAACTTGTTAAAGTGTTGATTGATTCTGGTGCTACACATTCTTTCATTACTCCTGCTTGTGTGCAACGTGTTAATTTGCAACTTGAAAGATTGCCTTATGTGGTTGAGATTAGTACCTCTTTGACTGATAAGTATATTACTGGCTTAGTATGTAAGGATTGTATAATACATGTTAAGGGGCATAATTTTCCTTCGGACCTTATTTTATTTCCTATCCGGGGGTATGATGTTATCTTGGGTATGGATTTGCTTTCTAAGTATGATGCCCAGTTGAACTGTAGAACCAAGGTAGTACAGTTTCATTTTCCAGATCAGCCAGTAGTTGAGGTAGTAGGGAACTGGGGTGCAAAGACGAGTTTTGTTATCTCAGCAACTAAAGCCGTTAAGTTGGTGAGTAAGGGGTGTTCGGGTTATCTAGCTTATTTGATCAACAAGCCATCTGATAAACTACAGCTAGAGGAAGTCCCTATTATTCGGGAATATCCCAATGTATTTCCCGAGGAGTTGCCAGGGTTACCGCCAAAGAGAGATGTAGAGTTTGTGATCAATCTTATTCCCGGTACTCAACCTATTTGTAAATCAGCGTACCGGATGGCACCAGCTGAGTTGAAGGAGTTGAAGACTCAGTTGCAGGAGTTATTGGAGAAGGGATTCATTCAGCAGAGTTCTTCACCTTGGGGAGCTCCAGTCTTATTTGTGAAGAAGAAGGATGGTACCTTAAGGTTGTGTATTGATTACCGTGGTTTGAATCAGGTGACCATCAAGAACAAGTATCCTTTGCCACTGATTGACGAGTTGTTCGATCAACTTCAGGGAGCCAAAGTCTATTCTAAATTTGATTTGAGGCAGGGGTATTATCAGCTTCGGATTCGCACGGAGGATGTTCCGAAGTTTGCCTTCAGGACTCTGTACGGGCATTATGAGTTTGTTGTTATGCCCTTTGGATTAACTAATGCACCGGCAGCATTCATGGATCTTATGCATCGGGTTTTTCAGTCGTATTTAGACCAGTTCGTGGTAATCTTTATTGATGATATCTTGGTCTATTCTAAGTCTGAATCAGAGCACGAGCAACATCTACGGCTTGTATTAGAGAAGCTGCAGGAGCATCAGTTGTTTGCCAAGTTCAGCAAATGTGAATTTTGGCTGCAATGCATATCTTTTCTTGGCCATGTTATTACACAAAGCGGTATTTCTGTAGATCCCACTAAGATTGAATCGGTGATGTCTTGGAAACAGCCAGAGAGTGTTTCTGAGGTCCGTAGCTTTCTTGTCTTGGCGGGTTATTACCGTAGGGTTGTCAAGGACTTCTCGAAGATTGCTAGGCCACTTTCTAAGTTGACTCAGAAACGGACTATCTTTAATTGGGATGAGAAGTGTGAGAGTGGGTTTCAGGAGTTGAAAAAGAGGTTGACTACTGCTCTAGTACTTGCTCTACCAGAGGGGACCGATAATACGGTTATTTACAGTGATGCATCCAAGGAGGGCTTGGGATGTGTTCTTATGCAGGATGGCCGAGTTATTGCCTATGTTTCCCAGAAGTTGAAGCCTTATGAGGTAAATTATCCTACTCATGATCTTGAGTTGGCAGCAGTTATCTTCGCACTAAAGAAGTGGCGTCATTATCTGTGGGGCAGTAAGTTCGAGATTTTCACTGATCATAAGAGTCTGAAGTACTTGTTCTCACAGAAGGAGTTGAATATGCGCCAGCGGAGGTGGATGGAGTTTCTTGGAGATTATAATTGTTCTATCAATTATCTGCCTGGCAAGGCAAATGTTGTAGCAGATGCTCTCAGCCGGAAGGCGAGTGTTGCTTGTTTGGCTATCAAGAAATGGGAGATTCTTGAGGAATTCACTTATTGGAGACCGGAGTTGACTCAAGTTGGGGTGATGTGTTCACATCTCCGTATTCAGCCTTTATTGTTGTCTCAGATCAGAGAAGCTCAACAACTTGATGTTAAACTTTAGAAGATCAAAGATCAGATCACGGATGATCAGTCTGACTTTAAACTACATGAGGACGGTATTCTTCGGTTTCGGAACAGGGTTTGTGTTCCCGATGAACCGGGCTTGAGGCGAGGTATTCTGGAGGAAGCTCATAATTCTAAGTATACTATTCATCCCGGTGGAACCAAGATGTATCGGGATTTGAAGCAACATTACTGGTGGAATAATATGAAGAGGGAGGTTGCTCAGTTTGTATCTAGATGTTTGACTTGTCAGAGGGTAAAAGCCGAGCATCAACGACCAGCAGGTTTGCTTCAGCCGTTGGCTATACCAGAGTGGAAATGGGAACATATTACGATGGACTTCGTCACTGGTTTTCCTAGAACTCCGAGGGGGTAATGATGCAGTTTGGGTTGTCGTGGATCGTTTGATGAAGACAGCTCATTTTATTGCGATAAGGATGGGAGATGAGGTTACAAAGTTGACGAGTCTTTATTTGGATCAGATTGTTAGACTTCACGGTATTCCATTTAGTATTGTCTCAGATCGAGATCCTCGATTTACTTCTCGTTTGTGGGAGAAACTTCAGGAGACCTTAGGTACTCAGTTGAACTTCAGTACCGCGTATCATCCACAGACCGACGGTCAGTCTGAGCGGACTATTAAGATTCTGGAAGATATGCTTAGGGCTTGTGTTCTGGACTTTGGGAAGAACTGGGCGAAACATCTACCACTTGCCGAGTTTGCCTATAACAATAGTTATCAAGCTACTATTGGGATGGTACCTTTCGCAACTCTTTATGGTCGTAAGTGCCGTTCACCTTTATATTGGGACGAGGTAGGAGAGATGAAGACTATTGATCCGACTATCATGCTAGACCTTCTAGAAAAGATCGAGAATGTTCAGTTGATCAGGCAGAGAATGCTTACGGCGCAGAGTAGATTCAAGAGTTATGCTGATAAGCGTCGTCGGGATTTGGAGTTTGCAGTCGGAGATCGGGTTTTCTTGAGATTGTCTCCTCGTAAGGGGTTTGTTCGTTATGGTAAAGGTAGAAAGCTGAGTCCGAGATTTGTTGGGCCGTTTGAGATTACCGGCAGGGTTGGTAAGTTGGCATATCGGTTGGCTTTACCGGAGAACTTCTCTAATATCCACGATGTATTTCACGTGTCTAATTTGCGGAAATATAATCCAGATCCTTCTCATATTCTTGAGCCAGAGTCGTTACAGCTTCGTGAGAATCTGACTTATGACGAGCATCCAATTCGTATTCTTGATCAGATGGAACGAGAGTTGAGGTCGAAGAAGATTCCGATGGTTAAGGTGTTGTGGAAGCATCACGATATCGAGGAAGCTACTTGGGAGAGACGGGATCAGATGCAGCAGCAGTACCCAGATCTGTTCAGTACATCAAGTAATAATTTCGAGGGAGAAATTTCTTTAAGGGGGGAGGGGGGAGAATGTGAAACCCCACTTTTCTATCTTATCTCGTTTTGCGTGCTTATCTCGTTTTGCGTGAATTAACCTGTCTATGTGCTATGTGACTTAGAATGTGGTAATTTTGATATCAATACTCCTAGAACATGCTAAATGTGTATTCATGAAATTTCCATAAAAAACGGAGTCAAAAATTTTATCGTCGATTTTCAGTGAATAGTATTTCAAAACACGTCCGCTAAAATTTTGAAACTGGTCTTTTTAACCCTTCTAGACCTAGTCCACTGACTTTAATAGACATGTGTTTGATGAAAACGGTTTTAAAATCGGCTTAAGAATTTATTAGGGTTTTTACACTGACTTTTGCGAAAATCGAGTTTTAAGCCGACTCAGGTGAAATTGTTTGATTGTAAAACTTCTTGTCACCTAAAAATAATTTACTTGAGCTAGCTTGGGTGTTGAATAATTGTTTTGAACTTTGGTGATCAAGAAAATGCATTTAAAGTCAAGAAAACACAAAAAATGCTAAGTTTCAACTTTGACTTTCATTTAAATGGTTGACCAACAAGCTTATATCACCAACACACACTCACAAAGCACAAAAACACCCACAATTGCACACACATTGCCGAGAGGGAGAAAAGAGAAAAGAGTTTTCAAGGTTTTCAAAGTAATTTTTCAAAGAAAAAGCTAGTTTTTGTCCGTAGAATTTCGTGCTGAGTTGGATTCCGCTTGTTAGGCACGCTTTGCACGCATTCCTAGGCTTATATCGCATCAAAGGTGAGAGAAAAATTCTAGATCTCAAAAGTTGTCTTTTGCATTTTTGCGTATAAATGAAAATTGAACCGTTAGAATTCTAATTTGATGCTAGATTATTGCTCCTTGCATGCTAGGGATCATTTAGCTGTAATAATACGAGTTTTTATCGGTTGTAGCATAATTTTTATTTTTCGGGTATTTAAATTTGATTAATTTGTTCAATGTTGATTAAATTGAGTTGTGTTGATCGGAATTGATTGCCGTCGATTTCTAAATGTTTGTTAATTACGTGGTAGCACCGTTGTAATGCCGAATTTTCGATTATGATGTTTGGGTGAAAATCGGGAAATTTCAGCCATGACACACTAGAGTTTTAGGGTTGTTGAGCATGATTTGGATGTGTTTTGGTTGGTTTCCGAGGGGGTTAATGTAGTTAGTTGAATGGGTGAGTGATAGAAACTGATTTGGAGTTGTTTGGATTAGTAGAATGTAAGATATGATTATTTGAAATTTAGGTTGTCTTTCTTTAAAATGTTAGATTGAGCCTTAGTTGATTGGGTGTGGGTTGAGTGATTGAATTGTGAGTTGTTGACGGGTAAATTAGGGTTTGATTGTGTGTTTAATTCATGTTCGGCTAGATGGCCTACTTTGTCATCTAACTTAATTATATGTTGTTAAATTGGTTATTGATGTTATTATGATGATAATATGATTGTTGATGATTATTGATGATTATTGATTGATGATTGATGCCGGGACATAAACAGTTCTGCTAGACTGTCCTCCTGTGAATGATTGATGTTTATTATTATTGCTGGGTCTCTGGTATGTGTGTGCCACCTCTCGGGCAGCATTGGGCTGTCGGGTTGATAACGGCATGACTATCAGAGATTGCCTCCAGCTCGCATCACAGAGGTGTCATGAAGGGTGAGGTTATTGGGGGTACCCCGGGTACGTGAGTTTATGGGAGTCACAAGAAGGCTGTTATGATCGTGATGGTGTTTGGAGCTATACCAACTAGAGTATCCTTTATTGAATGGTCATATAGTTATGTGATGATATTATTATTGTTGTTATTGTATGTTTATTGACTCAAAGGATTATTCCAAGGAGTTTAGTAGACCTTGCTCGAGATCTATCGGATCCTCGCTGGGCTTATTTTATATAAGCTCACTCTCTATTATTGCATGCATACTGGTGTACTTTCGCAGGATTACGGGTACGTGCCTCCTGAATAGGAGAATGTGGAAAACGTTCCTTACGTGGATGAGTCCTATGTTCCAGAGTCTTATCCGTGATGTCGTACATGTTTTATTATCTTGTAAATTAACTTAGTAGACTTTTATCTGCTTTGTAGTTTATAATGTATAAAATGTTGATAAGTTAATGAATTAGTTGATGTTGTCTTAGTAGCCTTTCTTTTGTTAATGATTAGGTTGCTAGATTGGCTCAATATGTTTTTGTATTGTATATTAAGGGTTCATGTATTATGTTGGAACGGAGGCATATAACGAGGAATGTTTATTGTATGATATGGTCATGATGTATGTTATTATGTTATTGAGGAGTTGTTTGTTGTATGGTTTATGGAGTTGAGGTATGATGTCCTATGGAGGTTGGTTTAGAGCCTCGGTATCCTATTTACTGTCGTTATACTGCCGAAATTTCGTTGCGTCCTGGCTGATTATAGGAGGGGTCGAGTTGGGGCGTGACAACTATACCTATGGTGAAAGTGCTGTGGGATCATCATGGAGTTGAGGAAGCAACGTAGGAAAGGCGAGACCAGATGGAGCAGCAATATCCAGCTTTATTTCAAGGTAATATTGAATTTTGGGACTAAATTCTTTTAAGGAGGGGAGGATATGAGGCCCGACCCCGATTTACGTGCGATACCTCGCTTCGTGTGCCCTAACCTAGATTTGCGTGCTATGACCTAGGTTTGAGAATTGTGTTTAGTTTTGTGTGCCTTGCATTGAATTACGTGCATTCATTTAGGGTTGCGTGCATTTACTTGAAAAATGTGTGTTCATCTCGTAGTTCGTGTCCTACTTCATAGTGCGTGCCGTAGACCTAGGAAAGCGTGCCCTCACGCTAATCAAGAAAGAATCTTACACAAAGTACTAGACTACTAAATAATCCTACAAAATCCACTATCAATATAATAATCCTAATTCAACTCATTAGAAGACAAACAATTCACCAAACACTAAACATTCTTCATTCTTTATTCCTTATTCTTTTTGCACTTTCAAGACACAATTAAATAATGATCAAAAGTTGACAAAAAAAATCAGATTTGGAGCTAGCTTGGCCGACCATACCATGGTTTTTGCACAAGGTTTGAACAATTACATAATTAACTATGCATACTTAGACAACTATGACACAAAATGCATAAAAAAAATGATCAAAACCACCTCAAATATCTCCCTTGCTCGACCAAAAGCTCATGGCCCATGCTAACATTTCAAAATTCCATCTTGAAGACACAAAAAAAATCAGATTTGGAAGCCCAAGGCCGACCATTGCTTGGATGAATGCAAAAGGCTTTATTCTTGTCATGTTTTGTCATTTCTTCATTTCTTTCTCAATCTTTTCTCTCTCCCCTCTCATTCTCCTCTCTCATTCTCGGCCTTGGCTGAGTTCTCTACCTCCATAGCTTATCTTCTTCACACCATAGCTAAACAAAGCAAGCCACAAGCAAAGGACCTCAACCGAGCTAGCTAGGAAGTGAAAATCACACATGCATGTGCATTGAAGACTTCTATTCGGCCTAGGTAAGCTTCTTGGCATCCATTTCTTTTCTTCATGTTCTAACCTCATGCATCTGCTAAGAGATTGATCACTAAGCTAGGAAAAATAGAGAGAAGCTAGTTGGGATTTCGGCTAGGCAAAGGAGAGGAAGAAAATTGTGCTTCAACAAAGCTTTTGTGCATCTTTGTGGTTGATTGCTAAGGTGAGGGCTAAAACCTTTTGAAAACTCTTCAAAAATCCACATGCATGTGTGTATTTGCTTCTGTACTTGAGTTATATGTTCGTTCATAATCTTAAACAACCATGCATGGCAAGATCTTGGCTTGAAAGTGATGCTAGATGAAGTCGAATTGTTGACAGCTCTCTGACCAGTCTGTTTCGAGGTAAGTTTAGCTAGGAAAATGATGTTGAAAATGCATGAGAATTGGTAGGTGACTAGTTTGGACAGTTTTGAACATTTTTCCCAGAAATAGGACGAAGCTAAGTTTGACTCTAAGGTCCTCAAAATGGCAAATCTTTAAAATGTGTCCAAATCTGGAAATCTGGAAAAATGAAACAGGTTTTGGCAGATGCACTGACCTTGTGGAACGAACCATATTTGACTTAGTAAATGATGTCCAAAATGCATGAAATTTGGTGTTCTGCTAGAGTTTTCAGTTCTGGACAATTTTGTCAGAAATGGACCAAGGCTAAAACTGACCCTAAGGACCTAAAAAACGTCAATTTCTGAAAAGTGTGCAAATCTGGACAGTTTTGTGCTACTCCACTGTTTCGGATATATCTAATGATTCCGAACTCCAATTGATGCAAGGTTTGTTTAAAATTTTAGTTAACTTCTTAAGCTTTAATTTGAAATCTTATTAACTGAATTTGGAGATTGTTTGATTATCCTATTGATTGTGAGAAAACAGCCTATTGCAGTAAAGGTTTCACTTAGCTACATGCTTGGAAAATTGTTGTAACCTCTCTTGTGGTACTAATTGTGTGGAAATGTGGTGTTGGGATGTTGTGAGGACTGTTTTGAGTACTTGAGGATGTTTGAATTGAATGATGCATGACTTGAGAATGATTTTGAGTTGACTTAGGGTTTTAATCACACGATTAAGCATGAAACGGAAACCCTAATGACTAGGTAGTCTTGCTAAGTGTTGATCACTTGGATATTGTGTGGAAATTATATGCTTAGTGGGCTGCCCGTAAATGTCTTATAACTTCAAATGTGATTTTGACAATTGCATGTTGACAAATAAGCTTTTCTTGCATCCGAACCCATGTTGATATCATTGCATGTTGAATAATCTTATCACCTGATCACGTGGGCTTCATAATGAGTTATATGGCCTGTTTTACATGTGTTACATGGCTGCCCGTTTAATTTTCATATAACTCTATATGCCTTTCAAGTGAAATTTCCTGTCTTATTGTGCCCTGCTTGTTTACCTGTCAATGTGCAATCTTATGACTGTCCGGAGGCAACCTACTTTGTTGTCCTTCTACTGTGATATATTACCTGTCATGAATGTGCATTGCATACAAGGTTTCAACCTTTCCTGTTGGCATGGTAGCGATCACGCACACCGGGCGGCATCGGGCTTGCCAGTGCACCCGTGACTACCATGGTCCCATTCCCTCTCTCGCTTAGGGGCTAGACTTCCTCGGAGAGTTGGGTCGTAGGATTTCGGGGTACATCCGGAGTCACCCACCTGGCGTGTTTGGGGGATGATTTGAAGTCGGCCGCAACAACTGATTCTGAAACTGATCTGAGAGCAAAAGCTCACCGTATCCTTTTATTATGTGTATAAGTACTCTCGCTTGGTTCCTAGAGAACCTCGAGGAGGAAAGACTGGTATTCCTGTTCCTGTATCTTATATCATTGTTATATTCATGCTTGCAAAAAAGATTTTCATAAGTTGAACCGGAAAAATGAGTTTCAAAACTTATTTCTCGTTCCCCCTCACTGAGTTCATAAGGACTCATCCTCTTTTATCATCTCAGGTGAAGAAGTCCCAGAACAGGTACCCGAGGACGGTGTGCCTAATGATGAATCCCTGGAGTGATTGCCTGCCATTGTTTGTTTTGCTTGAATGTGACTACTTGTGAACTTTATGTTACTTGAAGACTATTTCCTTTTATGTTGCTCGATGTCGTGATGTAAAAGACCCCCATTGTAATTTGGGGTCTAATTTTGGTTTGTACTTATATTAAGTAGACTGATGCTAGACATGACACTATTATGATCATTTTTGCTTTTATTATCCGCTAGTATCTATCATAGGTTATGATGCTCTAGTTAAGGACTAAGTAAATGAACTTATCCAATCTTAACAGGTACTCGCTATTAGGCTAAGATCAACAGGTACTTTCGTAACGAGGATAAATAAACAAATGAGACATAGTATCGTGCTAGGTTATAAATCAAACGGGATGCCGAAATAACCTATAGGCAATTCAATTGATGGTAAAATAGTAATCTTTGTTGGAAATGAAATTGAGATGGCAAATTTTGAGGCGTTTAGAGAACTAGGTCAAACCAAAGAACCCAATTACAGCCGTTATGCTGCCGGTTTTCCAGAAAATTTTTTAGTCCAGGATAAAACGTTAAGTGCTAAACCTCCTTGAATGATTAAGTACGTGAAAGGACTAGAATGTTTAGATCACACCCTAGTCTAATCTTTATAGGCCGGGTTAGGGCGTGACAATCCCTGCTTGTCTCTTCATTTGCGGGCCGAGTGCTTACGTTGCCTCGGTCGGCCGGTCGGTTTCTTGTGTTGCGTACCTACAAAGATGGCAGTCTAAAGTCACATCGTCCATCTTTCACCTTGCGTCTGCCTCCGTGGACAACGTGGGGCGAACCCCTAATCACGTCCCATGTTCCACGCTGCTCGCTCCTATGAGTGTGGCAGATGTGGCCAATGGTGCATCGCTCGATCTCTCGGATGCGGCACACCACGACGGTATGGGGTCCTTGGCCTCTCTTTGCCCGAAACCAGCGTTCGTCGCTAACCGTGTACGACGGTTGTGTGCTCATCTCGAGCCGTTGACCCTTGTAGGATGACGTGGCTCGTGTGACACTGGCGTCGGTGATGAATGCTACCTAGTTGATCCTGCCAGTAGTCATATGCTTGTCTTAAAGATTAAGCCATGCATGTGTAAGTATGAACTAATTCAGACTGTGAAACTGCGAATCGCTCATTAAATCAGTTATAGTTTGTTTGATGGTATCTACTACTCAAATAACCATAGTAATTCTAGAGCTAATATGTGCAACAAACCCCGACTTTTGGAAGGGATGCATTTATTAGATAAAAGGTCGACACGGGCTCTGCCCATTGCTGCGATGATTCATGATAACTCGACGGATCGCACGACCCTCGTGCCGGTGATGCATCATTCAAATTTTTGCACTATCAACTTTTGATGGTAGGATAGTGGCCTACCATGGTTGTGACGGGTGATGGAGAATTAGGGTTCGATTCCGAAGAGGGAGCTTGAGAAACGACTACCACATCAGAGGAAGGCAGTAGGTGCGCAAATTACCGAATCCTGACACGGGGAGGTAGTGACAATAAATAACAATACCGGGCTCAAAGAGTCTGATAATTGGAATGAGTACAATATAAATCCCTTAACGAGGATCCATTGGAGGGCAAGTTTGGTGCCAGCAGCCGCAGTAATTCTAGCTCTAATAACTTATATTTAAGTTGTTGCAGTTAAAAAGCTCGTAGTTGGACTTTGGGATAGGTCAGCCGGTCCGCCTCAGGTATGCACCGGTCGTCTCGTCCCTTTTGCCGGCGATGCGCTTTTGGCCTTAACTGGCTAGGTCGTACCTCCGGCACTGTTATTTTGAAGAAATTAGAGTGCTCAAAGCAAGCCTACACTATGTATACATTAGCATGGGATAACATTATAGGATTTCGATCCTATTGAGTTGGCCTTCGGGATCGGAGTAATGATTAACAGGGACAGTCAGTGTGAGACCCGACCTCGAATTTTATGCGATACCTCAATTCGTGTGCTCTAACCTTGAACTGCGTGCCTTAACCTAGGTCTAAGAGTCATACCTTGAAATTACGTGCATTGCATTGAACTACGTGCCCTGCATCGATTTATGTGCATTCACTTAGGGCTGCGTGCATTTACGTTAAAATAGGTGCATTTGTCTCGTAGTTCGTACCTTACCTCGTAGTACATGCCCTAGACCTAGGAAAGCGTGCTTGCACGCTTCTCAATAAAGAATCCTACACAAAGCACTAGACTATAAATAATCCTACAAACTCCACTAACTATTATTTTAATCCTAAGTCAATTCACTAAAAGACAAAAGCACTAAATACTAAACATTCTTTATTCCATGCATGCACCTCAAATACTACAATCAACCCACAATAAATTAAGCTTAACAAAAAACAAAAAATCAGAATTTGACATGCCTTGGCCGACCATGTGTAGGCAATTTGATTAGCTTTGCATAATTTCAAATATTCCTAGACAACCTATGACATACACAAGACACAATGCATAAAAAGTAAACCCATGCACCCTACCCAAGCATGCCCTTTCTAGGCCAAATCACCCTAAGCATGCCTACAATTCAAAATGCACAAATGACAAAAGAATTTTCAGATTCTACTAGCTCAAGGCCGACACACTCACACACAAACATCATTCTTCACTCAAATTCTCTCAAACTCTCTCTCATTCTCTCCCATTATCTCACTCTCTCGGCCATGGCTCCCTTGAGCTTCCAAGACTGAAATTTTAATCTCTAAGCCTCACCTACGCTCTCAAGGATTCTAAGAAGCTCGACCATAGCAAGCAAAGCAAGAAAATTTCGCACAAGCTCACAAAACTCATCATTTTCGGCCCAAGGTAAGTTTTGATAGTTTTCTTCCTTGTCATTTGGTTTCACACATATGCACACCTCCTACACAAGATAACTAAGCTAGGATTTAAGGGAAATCAAGATACCTCTCGGCCAAAGCAAGGAAAAAAGTCTAGTTGTGTGATTCAAAGAGCGTTATGCATTCTCATCCATCAATAGGCTAAGGTGAGGGTTAAACTCTTTTAAAAGCTCTCAAAACTCACATGCATGCTCTCATATGGCTATCTTTACCTCTGTAGTTATTGTATATGTGTGTATATGAGCCTATCTACTCATGCATGGCTTGATTTTGGCTAGAAACTTGAAGATATGTAAATACATATATCTGGTAGATTTCTGACCTTGTAGAACGAAATAGTTTTGGCCTATTAAAAGATGTTGAAAATGCATGAAAATTGGTATGTCACTATAGCTTTCAGTTCTTAACATTTATGGAAGAAATAGGCTAAGGCTAATTCTTACTTTAAGACCCTAAAAAATGGTAAAAATCGTAATGTGTCTAAAACTGGACAGTTTTGCGTAGTCTCACGGTTTTGGCCATAACTCCTAAGTACGAATTCCAAATGCAGTGAGGTTTGTTCCTAGATTTAAAGCACTCATTGAGATTTAATTTGAAATTTAGTACATTGAAATTGGAGATTAATTGTTTGGCTAATTAAATGTGGAAAAAACACCATTGCAGTAGGGTTTTTGCTTAGTAATATGCTTTGAATCATGTTGTAACTTTACTAGAGGTGTTGAATGTTTGGAATTGTGGAAATTAGAAGTTGTGTGAGCTATTTTGGTTGGTTGAAGATGCTTAATTAATTGATGCATGGCTTGGGTTTAATAACATGACGAATTCTTGCTTAATTGTATTTGTAAGCACGCAATTGAGACCATATTGCTTATGAAAACTTGCTAAGTGATGATCCTATGGCTAAATGTGTTCAATTGTGTGGTTAGTAGGCTGCCCAATAATTTCTAAGTATGTTTGAAATGGTTTAAGAGTTACTTGTGGTGCTTAGCAAACGAAATCAATACCCGAGCATGGCCTTGTAAGCCCTAATGGCCCTGTAGATTCCCAAGTCCTAAACCACACTCGTGTGACTTATAATTGATGTTGAGGATTGTTAATAGGCTGCCCGTATTTGTCCTTATAGCTCTAAACATGATTCCGGATGATTGCATGTTGATAAGTGAACTATTCTTGTACCCGGTTTTGTGAAAGTGTCGTTGCATGCTTGCATGATCTCAACACTTGATATATGAACCCGAAATGAGTTATATGACTTGATTTATATGTGTTACTTGGCTGCCCGTTAAATGTTTATATACTTCTAAGTGTTTTACAATGTGAATCTTCATATCAAAGCATGCCTCGGGTGTTTACTTGTCAATATGTGATCTTATAATTGCTCGGAGGAAACCTACTTTGTTGACCTCCTAATGTGAATAGTTAAATGGTATAATTGTGCATTGTATACAAGTTTGCAACCTTTCATTTTGGCATGGTAGCGTTCGCGTCACTTTGGACGGCATCGAGCTTGCCGGTGTATTGGCGTGACTACCATGGTCCAATTCCCTCTCTTGCTTGGGGGCTAGACTTCCTCAGAGAGTTGGGTCGCAGGTTTGGTGTACATCCGGAGTACACCCGTTGGAGTGATAAGTGGATGATTGAAGCCAGCCGCAACAACTGTTATCGGAAATGAATTGAGAGCAAAAGCTCACCTTATCCTTTTTCACTATGTGTTTAAGTACTCTCGTTTGGTTCCTAGAGGACCTCGGGGAGGAAAAATGGGTAAATTTGTTCATTTATATTTATGTTATGTTATGAACTTGCTTATTTCATATGACATGTTTTCAAAAAGGGTTTTCATAAGATTAACCGAAAAATAGTTTCAAAATGTTATCTCTCGTGCCCCCTCGCTGAGTTCATAAGGACTCACCCTCTTTTATCATCACTGGTGAAGAAGATCTGGAACAGGTACCCGAGGAAAATGTGCCTGTTGATGATTCCTTGGAATGATTGCATGCCTTATGTGCCTTGCCAGACTGTGGTTGTTTTGTGAACGTTATGCTTGCTTCGAAGACTATTTATGTTATTGTTGTTGTAAATGACCCCCATTGTAATTTGGGGTCTAATTTTGGCTTGTACTGATTATAACTAGACAAACACTCTATCTTGTGGTTTGCTATCATTATTTTGATTTAGTAACTATCATAGGCAACTCAATCACTAGGTGAATAATCAAATGATGTAACTCTATTTAATTTCACCAAGGTGCTCAATAGTAAGCTAAAGATCAACAGGTACTTGCGCCAAAGGAATTGACAAGTAAACGGGATATAGTCATCGTGCTAGGCTTATTAATCAAACAAGACTTTCGAGATAGACTAGCAAGCATATCGGTTGATGACCAAATAGGAGTCCTTAATGGAATTGGAGCAATGATTGGAATAATTAAGGCATTTAGAAATTAGGTCAAACCAAAAGGTCCTAAATACAGCCGTTATGCTGCCGATTTTCCAGAAAATCTTTCGAAGTTCTAGGCTAACGTTAAGTGTTAAATCATAACAACGGTTAAGTATGTGATATTATGTAAATGATTAGATCACACCCTAGTCTAGCCTCTATAGGTCGGGTTGGGGCGTGACAGTCGGGGGCATTCATATTTCATAATAAGAGGTGAAATTCTTGGATTTATGAAAGACGAACAACTGCGAAAGCATTTGTCAATGATGTTTTCATTAATCAAGAACGAAAGTTAGGAGCTAGAAGACGATCAGATACCGTCCCAGTCTCAACCATAAACGATGTCGACCAAGGATCGACGGATGTTGCTTTTAGGACTCCGCCGGCACCTTATGAGAAATCAAAGTTTTTAGGTTCCGGGGGGAGTATGGTCGCAAGGCTGAAACTTAAAGGAATTGATGGAAAGGCACTACCAGGAGTAGAGCCTGCGGCTTAATTTGACTCAACACGGGGAAACTTACCAAGTCCAGACATAGTAAGGATTGACAGACTGAGAGCTTTTTCTTGATTCTATGGGTGGTGGTGCATGGCCGTTCTTAATTGGTGGAGTGATTTGTCTGGTTAATTCTATTAACGAACGAGACCTTAGCCTGCTAACTAGCTATGCGAAGGTATCCCTCCGCATCTAGCTTCTTAGAGGGACTACGGCTTGTTAAGCCGTGGAAGTTTGATGCAATAACAGGTCTGTGTTGCCCTTAGATGTTCTGGGCCGAACGTGCGCTACATTGATGTATTCAACGAGTCTATAGCCTTGGCCGATAGGCCAGGGTAATCTTTGAAATTTCATCGTGGTGGGGATAAATAATTGCAATTGTTGGTCTTGAACTAGGAATACCTAGTAAGCGCGAGTCATTAGCTCGCATTGACCACTTCCCTGCCCTTTGTACACATCGCCCATCACTCCTACCGATTGAATGATCTGGTGAAGTGTTCGGATCGCGGCAACATGGGAGGTTCGCTGCCCGCGACGTCACGAGAAGTCCACTGAACCTTATCATTTAGATGAAGGAGAAGTCGTAACAAGGTTTTCGTAGGTGAACCTGCGGAAGGATCATTGTCGAACCCTGTGAAGGCAGAACGACCTGCAAACCCGTTTAAACAACGTGGGGCCGATGCAGGGGAGGCGACTCGTCCCCAACCTGCATGTTGGTCCTGAGTCGGGGTGAACGCCCTGCAAACAACGAACCCCGGCGCTGAATACGCCAAGGAAAATGAAAAATAGGGGCCAACCTATCCCTGCCCCATTCGTGGTGTGCCGGGTTAGGCCTCGATCCCTTACGAAATGAAAATGACTCTCGGCAATGGATATCTCGGATCTCGCATCGATGAAGAACGTAGTGAAATGCGATACTTGGTGTGAATTGTAGAATCCCGTGAACCTTCGAGTCTTTAAACGCAAGTTGCGCCCGAAGCTGTCAGGCTGAGGGCACATCTGCCTGGGCATCACGCATCGCATCGTCCCTCCCACCCCACGCCCTAACACTGGGTTGCCAGGTTCGTACGTGGGGGCAGATTGTGGCCTCCCGTGTCTCGAGGCGCGGTTGGCTGAAATGCGAGTTCGGCACGACGGACGTCACCACAAGTGGTGGTTGGTCCATTCAACTCGCGAGTTGTCGTGCGTCGTCCCGTCGCACGTGCATGACTAAAGATAGACCCTCCAGTGCTGTGCACTATGATCGCGACCCTAGGTCAGGCGGGATTACCTGCTGAGTTTAAGCATATCAATAAGTAGAGGAAAAGAAACTTACAAGGATTCCCTTATTAACGGCAAGTGAACTGGGAACAGCCTAGCTTGAGAATCGGGCGGCTCCGCCGTCCGAATTGTAGTCTGGAGAACCGTTCTCAGTGGCGAACCGGGCCCAAGTCCCCTAGAAAGGGGCGCCAGATAGGGTGAGAGCCCCGTCGTGCCCAGACATTGTCGCACTAAGAGGCACTGTTGGCGAGTCGAGTTGTTTGGGAATGCAGCCCTAAGCGGGCGATAAATTCCGT
>CM075776.1:35288356-35295856 GCA_037974665.1 Ehretia macrophylla
AAACTCAGCAAGTATACATACATTTCCAATTTAAAAACTAACCTATCTTTTTCATTTTGACAAGTACATTCAATCTAGGCAATTAAACCATACTAAGCTACTGCATAAAATAAACTATCATGCCATTCTAATTCTTTTCCTTTGGACAATACAACCATGCATTAAAGTTAAGCTACATTAACTATATACATAATCTAACTTATCAAACCATTCCAACTACTTAGCTAGATTTATATTACATTTCTTTTAACAATAATTACATACAACATAAAAGCATACAACTTTACAACTTTGACAACTCAAGTCACATAGGCACGCAAGACAACTCTTCAAGCACGGACTTTCACGAAATCACGAACTTTCCAGCTAACGTTGCATTTCCTAAAATGTGGTGGTGAGGAGTGAGTATACACAACACGTATACTCAGTGAGGGTGAGACAGATATCGAAGTGGAGAGAAAGAAGATCGTGCAATGCAAAAAGGTACAGTTAAGCAATACAATCAATAAAAGGCATACAATATAAACAACAATACAATTAAACAACTAAAGAAAGCATTAACACAACCAATCAAAGCTATACTACACTTTGAAGGCTATGGTTCACTCGAGCGAGTAATGTACCAATCACGATTCCGATGACTTTAACGATGACGCGCCGGCCCAAACCACCTTATAACACCAGTATGGAATACCCCAGAAGTATCCATCAATCTACGACCCAAATATCCCTGGGGGGCAACCCAAGCGAGAAGAGGGAATAGCAGCGGAGCTAGAGCAACCAACACTGGCAACCCGAGGCTACCTAAAGAGGCCCATCACTCACGCGCGAGACACTATGCAATGCAAGACTCGATACAAGTCAATAAACGAGCGATATCAAGCATTCTCAACAATGGATAAACATTTCAATCAATAATCAACTTTAACAAGCGTAATAACCATTAACAAGCATAACAAGCAATAATAAGCATTAACAAGCATTCTATTAGTAATATAAACATGAAACACACAAAATCACCAAAAATGCCCCAACTTTCAAAATGCCACTACTTTCAAACGAGCCACGAGTCTTGGAAACCGACTTCACCAATCCTCCTAGGTCACTATAAGGCACGTCTAGAGACTCCGAAACCCTACTTAACCCTAGAATTCGTGCAAAGCCCGATTTTCCCCCTTTGCTCGATTGAACTGCAACTACCCTAACCAAACACCCAACCTACACCACGACCACACCAAAAGTGCTTCCATGGCCTCCCGAAGCAATGCCATCATGCAAAACGAGGAAACGCTAAAGTCGACCTAAACGACCCCGACTTTCACTAAGCCATTTTTCTCTGTTTTTCCATTACACATTCCAATTAAACCACACATTTAGGCATTCTAGCATACCTAGCACATTTTCACATCAACAGACAGCATAACGGGGCAACTTCAACGTTTCAAGGATTTACTATTCACAAAACACTATTCAATTGACATTTTAATTGCAATCTCAACATTTAACCGCAGAAAATGTTAAAAAGCTATAAATACACGTTCTACAATTGCCAAGGAACATTCTAGAAGCATCAAAATGATATAAACAACAATCTACGGATAATTTCTAAAAATCAAAGTTTAGATACAAATATTTCAAATGTGTAAATAACGATGAAACCCTCACCTTAGACGCTCCTAGACGCTAGGAAAACCTCGTAGGATGCCTCGAAAACCACCCCGTGCAAGCTCACGCGAAGATTTGATGATTTGAAGTTGAATTTTCTTTTTTTTTTCTCTCCCTCATTTTCGGCCCTGCCCTCTCTGATTTCAGCTCTTTTTTTTTTGCTTTGTTTTAGCTTAAAATGGTGACAATTTGGTCAAAGTTGGTCAAGGTTGGTCAAACAACTTAAAAACTAGTCAAAATGGCTTATTTTTGTGCATTTTTAAGCTAAATAACTAACACCAAAATTAATTCTAGCTAGCAACAATTAAATTATAAAATTTTAGTCATCTAAATACTAATTTCACTATTTGCTGAGGGCTGGAAATCGTTTCCTAGCTAACGCTCTCGATATGCAATGCACGTTGCGACAATAAAAGAATAACAATTAAATCTCGAAGAATCTAAGAAATATATTATTTTGAAAAGCATTATAGTTTAAAATTTACTCCAGCTCGGAGCTACTTTTCATTTAATTGAAAACCGAGCCTTTAAGTGCAAAAAAAATAAAACCGATTGACATCAATATGAAAAATTGTTGATATTCCGTTAGAATAATTAGCTCAAGTATTATTCTAGTTACTTCTAAAAGAAATATGAAAATAGAGCTACAAATAAATGTTCAACTAAAAGTAAACACATAATCCAATGCTAACATTTAAGATGTCACTAGTTAAATGCAATTAAATGCCATTAAATGCATGCCGGGTTCGGGTTATCACAAAGACTCCTAAGGTGAATAGTTTCAACCTCAAATAAATTCCACTCACCTCAATCCAAGGTAATGTCAGATTAGGAAGACAATGGTCCTACTCACTTAGCGACCTAGTTATTCCTTCGAACACTTAATGCCCGCCAATATATCTTTAACATTAATGTTACTAAGCTGGGTTCATCGCCATGTAAGTGATATCAATGCTCTACTAGGTTACCGGCCGTACAACAACAATCCTAGGACTATAAATAGGTACCGAAATGATCGATCTCATAAAATACTTACACGAGATAACTTCAAGGTTGTATTAATATAAGAATTATGACCAAGAGGCATCCTTCAACATAACCTAATAGAACTTCAAAAGTAATCAACCACTCATTTAACTATCACTACAAGATTCACCTCTTTATTCAACGACCACAATTCGAAGTCCACCAATCGCTAGTTTCTAGACGTGAAACGGTGCACATAGATACGGTGGTCTAACAATAGTATCTTGGGTCATCATGACTCTGATTCATCTCTATTTTACTCTCTTCGTTTACATGTTCAACTAGCTAAGAGCATCAAGACTCATCGACCTTAGGCCCTAGGGTTCACCATGAATCATCATGCATACTTACTATTAGCTATTTAGGATTACTATTCATACCCTAATGACTCCACTTTGCAACCGGATGCTTTAATCTCATTTCCATGGTTTATATACTAGGTCCATCGGTCTTACTTAGGGATATATGCTTTCTAACATCCTCTAGGGTATCCAAACAACGAGTGCATAGAATGACTTACTTCGCATAATCACAACTAAATCCGAGGAGCAACAATTTGATACCATGATTCTTAATATCACCAATATCCAACTTAGGACCTTAGCAACGTTAGTCATCTAATGCATAATTCGATACCTTACACTTCTATTCGACCTAACATTTAGGTGTAGTCTTCCGAACATGAGTTTTAGTTAAGTGAATTTCTCGATTCCAACATCCCCATATCTTGTTATACTAAAGTTTCATCAACCTTGTTAAACTTAGTCTCCAGAGTTGCCTACATGTCTTGAGGTTATCCATTGTTAAGTTACTTAAACACACAATTCATGCCTTAATAATCTAACCCCTATCTTCAATTTCCACGAGTTCATCTCTTAATTTCTGGTTCACAATCTTACCATTGAGTGAACTTGAAACTCGTTAATATACACATTATTAGGTTCAACGATGCTTAATTCCAATCAAGGATTCAATCATATAAATAGTCTATTATACCATTTTAAGATATAAGAATTTGATTCAAAAGCAACTCCTAAGTCAAACTTCCATTATAAGCATATGAATATATATATACTACTTCACATGTCCAATAGTATATTCTTATATCGAAGGAAAGTTGTATGTCCTTAACATTTATTCTTGAATCACAATTAGAAGAACGGTTTAACAGAATCAAGGACTTTATGGCTATAAAATTGATAACTTAATCACAGGCATGTGTATTCCAAAGATAAGGAGATAAGTTTACTTCAACAATTATACATGTGCTACGCATTTTATATATATGTATATCCAATAATACATACGATCCATCAAGTACCTGTGAAGATGCAAGAAATCTCTAACCGAGCCTTTTCGTTCGTCCTGCACAAATTCACTTCCCTAAAAGTCCTAATCCTAACTATCTATGTGTATAAACAGTCATTCACGGTTATATAACATGCACATGTATCAAGGAAGGAGTATAAAAGCATGCATGCATTATCGAGGTCACTAACGTGTCGGTGTGCATGACACATAATACATATGGTCCTCAAAGCACATAATATTCGATGCTCAAAGCAATTAAAGCACATTAGCACACATTAACGCATATAAACAAGACATCATAATTACCTTAGGGCTTTTACCCATGGTCCGAGAGTTGAACCCGACTAATGCCTAGTTAGCAAACTAAGCTCTGATACCACTCTAATATAAGGTGTCACACTCCAACCCGACCTATAAAGGTTAGACTAGGGTGTGATCTAAACATTCAAGTCATATCACGTACTTAATCGTTCATGAAAGTTTAACACTTAACGTTTTAGCCTAAACTCCACAAATTCTTCAAAAAATCAGTAGCATAGCGGCTGTAATTGGGCTCCTTTGTTTGACCTAAATTTCTAAAGGCCTCAAAACTTTCAATCTCAAAATCATTTCCAACTAAGATTACTATTTATCATCAATTAAAATGCCTACTAGTTATCTCAAAGTCTTGTTTGATTAATAACCTAGCATGATACTATGTCTCGTTTGTTTGTTAATCCTTGTTACAGAAGTACCTGTCGATCTTAGCTTAACAATGAGTACCTGCTTAAAATTGGATAGGTTCATTTTACTTGATCCTTACTTGATACTTCATAATCCTATGATAGATATTAGCCTATAACGATAGCAAAAACGACCATAGTAGTGTCTATCTAGTTATGATCAGTACAAGCCAAAATTAGACCCCAAATTACAATAGGGGTCTTTTACATCAACGACAACAAGCAACATAAGAAATAGTCTTCAAAACAACATATCGTTCATAAAACAACCACAATCACGTAAGGCACGTAGTCATCAACAGGTACGTTATCCACGGATACCTGTTCCTGATCTTCTTCACCTGTTATTATAAAAGAGGGTGAGTCCTTATGAACTCATGGAGGGGGAACGAGATATACGTTTTGAAACTCTTTTTCCGGTTCAACTTATGAAAACCCCTTTTTGAAAGCATGACATATAACACAAGTAAGTTTATAATGTAATATAAAAGTAAAAGAACACAATTACCCGTCTTTCTTCCCCGAGGTCCTCTAGGAGCCAAGCGAGAGTACTTATACACATAGTGAAAAGGATACGGTGAGCTTTTGCTCTTAGTTCATTTTCAATATCAGTTGTTGCGGCTGACTTCAAATCATCCCCTTATCACGCCAAATGGGTGTACTCCGGATGTACCCCGAAATCCTACGACCCAACTCTCCGAGGAAGTCTAGCCCCCTAATGAGAGAGGGAATTGGACAATGGTAGTCACGGTTGCACCGGCAAGCCTGATGCTGCCCGGTGTGCGTGAACGCTACCATGCCAGAATGAAAGGTTGCAACCTTGAATGCAATGCACATGTATGCCATTTAACAATTCACATTGGGAGGTCAACAAAGTAGGTTGCCTCCGAACAAGTATATGATCACATTTTGACATATTGGCATATAAGGCATTGTAAGAACATGTAATCATTTCATATATCAATTTGAAAGCAATTAAACTTCCACGGGCAGCCAAGTAATCATGTTTAAATAAGCCATAGAATGTCTTTTAACAATTCACATTTGGAGGACAACAAAGTAGGTTGCCTCCGAGCAAGTATAAGATCACATATTGACAAGTAAACGAACGAGGCATGCTTAACACGAATTTTCACTTTGTAAAACACATATAGTTATATGAACATTAAATGGGCAGCCATGTAACACATGTAAATCAAGTCATATAACTCATTTCGAAGTTCACATAATCAAATAATAAGATTATTCAATATGCAACGACATCTACGTGGGACCGGGTGCAAGAAAGGCCTACTTGTCAACATGTAATCATTGAAATCATGTTTAGGGCTATGAGGGCAACTACGGGCAGCCTACTAATTATATAATTAAACACAATATTCATAGGATCAACACTTAGCGAATTTACCTAGTCACTAGGGTTTCAATTCGTGCTTACCCGTGCAATTAAGCCCCAAGTCATCTCGTAATTAAACTCAAGACATGCATTGATTAATCCAAACACCCTCAAGTATTCAAAACAGTCCACACAACATCCGAATGCCACAATCCCAAGAATTTAATACAACAAGAGAAGCTACAATAATTTTTCTAAGCATATCAATAGATGGAAATCTCACTGCAATTGTCTGTTTTATCACAATCATTGGGACAAGCAAGAATATCCAATTCTAGTGAATAATATTTCAAATTAAAGCTTAAGGAGTGAGCTAAATTCAGAAACAAACCTCGTATCATTTGGAGTTCGGGTTCAAGAGTTATAGCCAAAACAGTGAGACTACACAAAACTGTCCAGATTTGTACACATTTCAATACTTGTCGTTTTTGAGGGCCTTAGGGTCAGATTTAGCCTTTGTCCATTTCTGAAAAAAAATGTCCAGAACTGAAAAATCTAGCTACACACAAAATGTCATGCATTTTGGATATCATTTACTAAGTCAAAACTGGTTCGTTCTACAAGGTTAGTGAATCTGCCAAAACCTGCTTCATTTTTCCAGACTTTCCAGATTTGGACACATTTTGACAATTTGCCATTTTGAGGACCTTAGAGTCAAAATTAGCTTTGTCCTATTTCTGCGAAAAATTATCCGAACTGGCAAAACTAGTTACGTACCAATTTTCACATATTTTTAACATCATTTACCTGGTCAAAATCACCTCGTACCAACAAAGCAGAAGGTTGTTACATACCCAGTTTCATCTACCATCACATTCTGGTCAAATATCTTGCCATGCTTGATTACAAAAGCTCATGAACACACATATATCACAAGTACAGAAGTAAAGATAGACATTTAAAGGCATGCATGTGGTTTTCAAAAGCATTTCAAGAAGTTTTAGCCCTCACCTTAGCAAGACAATAGATGAAGATGCACAATGCTCTTGAAGATGCACCAATGGAGCTTCTTTCTTGCTTCTTGCTTGCTTGGGCTACTATGGCCGAACTTGGGAGAGATCTTAAGAGTGAGCTTGAGGTCTTGGAAGCTCAAGAGAAGCCATGGTTGAAAATGAGAGAGAATGAGAGAGAATGAGAGCTTGAGAGGATTTTTGAGAGGAAAATGAAATGTGATGAGTTGTGTGTGTGTGTGTGTCGGCCTTAAGGCCTTCAAATCTGATTTTTGCTTTGTCAATTATGTTATTTGAATTGTGAGGAGCATGCTTGGTGATTTGGTCGAGAATGGAAAGGGTTTGGGTGGGGTTTTTATTATTATTATTTTTTGTATTGTCATGCATTTGTCTATCCTAGGTTGCATTGTGTTTTGTACTTGTCATAGGA
>CM075776.1:35300856-35303356 GCA_037974665.1 Ehretia macrophylla
CTCTCCGAGGAAGTCTAGCCCCCAAGCGAGAGAAGGAATTGGACTATAGTAGTCACGCCAATACACCGACAAGCCCAATGCCGCCCGGAGTGACGCGAACGCTACCATGCCAAAATGAAAGGTTGCAACCTTGTATGCAATGCACAATTATAACATTTAACATATCACATTAGGAGGACAACAAAGTAGGTTGCCTTCAAGTAATTATAAGATCGCACATTGACAAATAAACACATGAGGCATGCTTTGACATGTAATTTCACTTTGTAGAACACTTAGAGGTTTATGAAAATTAAATGGGAAGCCAAGTAGCACATGTAAATCAAGTCATATAACTCATTCCGGGTTCATATATCAAGTATTAAGATCATGCAAGCATGCAACGACACTTACACAAAACCGGGTACAAGAATAGTTCACTTATCAACATGCAATCATCGGGAATCATGTTTAGAGCTATAAGGACAATTATGGGCAGCCTATTAACCACATAATTGAACACATTTAACCATAGGATCATCTCTTAGCAAGTAGTCATAAGCGATAGGGCCTCAATTCCGTGCTTACACATGCAATTAAGCAAACCATTCATCAATTAATGAACCCAAGCCATGCATCAACCAAATTAAGCAACCTCAACCAACCACAACAGCCCACACAACTTCTAAGTGCCACAATTCCAAGCATTCAATACCTCAAGCAAGGCTACAACATGATTCAAAGCATATTACTAAGCAAAAACCTTATTGTAATGGTCTGTTTTTCCACATTCAATTAGCCAAGAAAATAGTATCCAATTTCGGTGAATCAAATGTAAATTTGAATCTTAATGAGTTTTTTAAATCTAGGAACAAACCTCGCTGCATTTGGAGTTCGGACTTAGGAGTTATGGCCAAAACCATGAGACTATGCAAAATTGTCCAGTTTTAGACACATTACGATTTTTGCCATTTGTGAGGGTCTTAAATTCAGAATTGTCCTTAGCCCATTTCTGCCAAAAATGTTCAGAACTGAAACATCTAGTGACCGACCAATTTTCATGCATTTTTATCAATGTTTACTAGGTCCAAAGCACTTTGTTTTACAAGGTCAGTAATCTACCAGAAAAATGAGTTTGCATATCTCTAAGTTTCTCGCCAAAATCAAGCTATGCATGAGTAGATCGGCTCATATACACACATATACAATAACTACATAGGTAAATGTAGCCATATGAGAGCATGCATGTGAGTTTTGAAAGCTTTTAAAAGAGTTTAACCCTCACCTTAGCCTATTGATGGATGAAAATGAAAGATTGCACTTGAAAACAAACAAGAGGTCTTCTTTCCTTGCTTTGGCCAAGAGGTAGCTTGTTTTCCCTTAAATCATAGCTTAGTTAGCTTGTATAGGAGGTGTGCATGTGTTTAGAACAAAAAGAAATGGAAGAAAACTCTTAGAGTTACCGATGGCCAAAATGATGAACTTTTGAGCTTGTGTGAGACTTTCTTGCATGTTTGCTTGCTATGGCTTGCTATGGCCGAAGCTTGAGTGTTCTTGAGAGCTTGTTAGGAGTCTTGGAAGTGAGCTTGAGCCATGGAATCTCAAGAGGCAGCCATGGCCGAGAGTGAGAGGAGATGAGAGAGCTTGAGAGAATTTTTTGAGAGGTAAATGATGTTTGTGTGTGTGTGTCGGCCTTGAGCTTGTAGAATCTGAATTTTTGTGTCATCTAATGTCTAGTTTGAATTGTTTTGACATGTGTAGTGCAAGGGCCAAGAAAGTGAAGTATTGGGTAGGGTGTTAGGGAATTTTTATGCATGGTGCTTTGTGAATGTCATAGGGTTGTCTAGAATTTATTTGAAATTGTGCAAGGCTAGTCAAATTGCATAGGCATGGTCGGCCAAGGCATGCTAGAATTCTGAATTTTTGTTTTGTTCTAAGCTTAATTTAGTGTAGATTAAGTGTAGTATTTGAGGTGCATAGGTTTTGCAAATAGAATAAAGAAAAAATAATGTTTAGTGTTTAGTGTTTTTGTCTTTTAGTGAATTGACTTAGGATTAAAATATTATTAGTGGAGTTTGTAGGATTGTTTTATGGCCTAGTATTTTGTGTAGGATTCTTTATTGATTAGCGTGCAGGCATGCTTTCCTAGGTCTAAGGTATGCACTACGAGGTAAGGCACGAACGACGAGACAAATGCACATATTTCAAGTAAATACACGCAACCCTAAATGAATGCAAGTAAATCAAGACATGACTCTTAAACCTAGGTTAAGGCACGCAGTTCAAGGTTACGACACACGAAACGAGGTAACGCATGCAATTCGAGGTCGGGCCTCACAGCCTCTGGTTGATGGAACAATGTAGGCAAGGGAAGTTGGCAAAATGGATCTGTAACTTCGGGAAAAGGATTGGCGCTGAGGGCTGGGCACGGGGGTCCCAGTCCCGAACCTGTCGGATATCGGCAGACAGCTCGAGCTGCTCCCTCGGTGAGAGCAGGTCACCGCGTACCGGCCTGGGGACG
>CM075776.1:35305856-35315856 GCA_037974665.1 Ehretia macrophylla
ATGTTGAGCGCATGGGGCGTCCATGCTGTGTGCATGGGGTGCCCATGTTGCGCGCATTGGGCGCCCATGCCACGCGCATAGGGCTGCCATGTGGCGCGATGCTGCACATTGATACGCGCATGGGGCGCCTATGACGCGCGCATGGGGCATGCATGCCGCTCGTTGGTACGGGCATGGGGTGCCTATGACGCGTGCATGGGGCGCTCATGCCGCTCGTTGGTGCGTGTATGGGGCGCCCAAGCCGCCTGCATGGGGCGCCCATGCAGCGCGATGGTGTGTAGGCATGGGGCACCCTTGTCGCGCGATGCCGCACATTAGGGCGCGTATGGTGCACCGATGCCACATGATGGTTCGCCCATGCTGCGCGAATGGGGCACCCATGCTGCGCGCATGTGGCGCCCATGCCGCACGCATGTGGCGCCCATGCCCCGCGCTGGTGCACGCATGGGGCATTGATGAGGCACTAGTTTGGTGCACGGCAAGGGCACTATGTAGGTACGTTTGGGAGACGATGGGGGACGGCTTGGGCACTACTTGGGGACATTGGGCACGATGGGTGATGCTAGACCTTCGAGGGTATTGAGGGCCATGCGTAATGTTTTATAACACAAATATAGACATTGACGTGCTTTTAGAATTGGTTTTCGAATCTATGAAGTAGTCTTAACAATGACCCTTCCAGATGAACACTTTCTCACATTTGGGAGGCGAATTAGATTAATCGGTTTCCCAATCCATCCAAACAAATTTTCCGCGCCAAATATCATCTAAATGAATTAATTTATTAAATAATATGAATTTTCCAGATTTTTCTAGAATATTTTGTGATATTTCCCTATTTTTCATAATTATGTAAAGATAATAAAAATTATTTTTGATTCCCAATGGATCAAAAAAAAAAATTTTCACAACAAATATTATCTAAACAAATTAATGTATGAATTAATATAAATTTTCCATAATTTTCTAGTATTTTTTTGCGATTATTAAATATTTAAAATTATTTTTTTAGAAAAATAATCTTGAAGCACTTGGATATCATATCCTAACAATGAGCAGCAAGTTGGGTATGAAGATCATGCCCAATGGGGGCTCTTATAGTATAAAACACCCATTATAAATCTATGGCAACATGTACGCTACTGCTATCACTTGGGTTTTTGCATCTAAATGTACTATAGGGGGTATGTGGTGTCAAGCCCCCTAGTCGAGGTCCATGCAAGAGGACGTTGTGGGCACTTCCTGGCACATTGTGGGCTATATCGTGGGTTATATTGTGGGTGGGAATGCCTACCGAATGAATGACGCATGGGTATTGCATTGCATACCCGTACGTCGGGGTCATGCTACCCACGCTCCGCATCCCCCGACATGTCCCTCGGTGCGGCACTTGGATGGCTAATGAGGAACGTGGTGGCTTCCTTAGCCCCTCATTATCCATCTTGGTACCGCAGCACCATCGGCATCATTTGGATGGCTAGTGAGGGAGCGAGTGGTTGCCAAAGCACAAAACTAGCTATCCTTGTGTCGCCGGCTAGGCACACGTTGAGGGACATTCCTATCCCCTGGCGTGTTGTTGGGCCTGCGCGATGCGCGAATCGACTAGCACACAAAGCTATGGCCGTTGTCGAGTGGATACGCGCAGCCATAGTACAGTGTCATGGCGATCCAAGCACCGCGTGGGCTTGGGTGACTCTTGGGGGACGGTGGGGGCATGTGTGATGCTTAAATCACCTAACACACGTGGCATTGGCATTCGTTAAGCTATGACGCGGGCGTTGCGATGAGACGATTGTTGATGCTTCAATGTCGTGGTGATCCAAGCACCATGCGGCCGTGAAGCCGTCCCCGGTTGGTTCTGACGGGCCTATGTGATGCGTGAAACGCTTAGCACATGACGCCATGGTCCTCGCTGAGTCGTAATACAATGGACGGGGTCTAGTGTCGTGGCGATCCAAGTAGCGCGTGGGCAGAAAGTTTGCTTGTCCCGTTCCGTGCATGCAGGTGCGTATAGGGAGATGGTGGGGGACTGCGCGATGTGCGAATCGCCTATCACACGGCCTTGGCTTTCGTTAAGTGACGACGCGAGTGTTGTGATGAGACGATGGCTAGAGCTTCACTGTCGTGGCGATCCAAGCACCGTGCTGCCTCGGAGCCGTCCCACAGTGTGTTCCCATGGGACTGCGCGATGCGTGAATCGCCTAGCACACGATGCCATGATCCTCGCTGAGTCGTAATGCGTGCACCTGGTACATGGTCGGGCACCACAAAGTTGGCTCTTAAGCTTGCAACGTGTGGCCTGGTCATGCACCTCATGTCGTGTCCTTTAGAAAATCTTTCTGCCTAGCGGTGCATGCATGGGCCATCTCGCTGGTTTCGTTTGCCTGAAGGACTACGTTTGCCTAGACGGTGGGCGGTTACCGGCTTGGAGGTCCGGGTATAGCGAATGTGATAGCGTGTGAGTGGTGGTCAGCTTGTATGGGTCGGTTGGATCCCTGCTTGAGCAGCGACGTTCGCCCCTGCTTGCTTCTTCATTTGCGGGCCGAGTGCTTACGTTGCCTCGGTCTGTCGACCGGTTTCCTGTGTTGCGTACCTACAAAGACGATAGTCTTAAGTCCCATCGTCCATCTTTCACCTTGCTTCTGCGTTCGTGGACGAAGTGGGGTGAACCCCTAAGCACGTCTCATGTTGCACGCTGCTCACTCCTACAAGTGCGATAGACGTAGCCCATAGGGCGTCGCTCGATCTCTCGGATACGGCATACCACGACGGTATGGGGTCCTTGGCCTCTCTTTGCCCGATACCAGTATTCGTCGCTAACTGCGTATGACGGTCGTGCGCTCGTCTCAAGCAGTAGACCTTTGGGGGATGACGTGCCTCGTGTGACGCCGGCGTCGGTGAGGAATGCTACCTGGTTGATCCTGTCAGTAGTCATATGCTTGTCTCAAAGATTAAGCCATGCATGTGTAAGTATGAACGAATTCAGACTGTGAAACTGCGAATGGCTCATTAAATCAGTTATAGTCTGTTTGATGGTATCTACTACTCGGATAACCGTAATAATTCCAGAGCTAATTCGTGCAACAAACCCCGACTTCAGGAAGGGATGCATTTATTAGATAAAAGGTCGACGCCGGCTCTGCCCGTTGCTACGATGATTCATGATAACTCAACAGATTGCACGACCCTCGTGCCGAAGACGCATCATTCAAATTTTTGCCTTATCTACTTTCGATGGTAGGATAGTGGCCTACCATGGTGGTGACGGGTGATGGAGAATTAGGGTTCGATTCCGGAGAGGAAGCTTGAGAAACGGCTACCACATCCAAGGAAGGCAGCAGGCGCACAAATTACCCAATCCTGACATAGGGAGGTAGTGACAATAAAGAACAATACCGAGCTCAAAGAGTCTGGTAATTGGAATGAGTACAATCTAAATCCCATAACGAGGATCAATTGGAGGGCAAGTTTGGTGCCAGCAGCCGCGGTAATTCCAGCTCCAATAGAGTATATTTAAGTTGTTGTAGTTAAAAAACTCGTAGTTGAACTTTGGGATGGGTCGGTCGGTCCGCCTCAGGTGTGCATCGGTCGTCTCATCCTTTCTGTCGGCGATGCACTCCTGGCCTTAACTGGTCGGGTCGTGCCTCCGGCACTGTTACTTTGAAGAAATTAGAGTGCTCAAAGCAAGCCTATGCTTTGTATACATTAGCATGGGATACCATTATAGGATTTCGATCCTATTGAGTTGGCCTTCATGACCGGAGTAATGATTAACAGGGCCAGTCGGGGGCATTCGTATTTCATAGTTAGAGGAAAAATTCTGGGATTTATGAAAGTCGAACAACTGCGAAAGTACTTGCCAAGGATGTTTTCATTAATCAAGAACGAAAGTTGGGGGCTCGAAGACGATCAGATAACGTCCTAATGTCAACCATAAACGATGCCGACCCGGGATCGGCGAATGTTGCTTTTAGGACTCTGCCGGCACCTTATGAGAAATCAAAGTTTTTGGGTTACGGGGGGAGTATGGTCGCAAGGCTGAAACTTAAAGGAATTGACAGAAGGGCACTACCAGGAGTGGAGCCTGTGGCTTAATTTGACTCAACACGGGAAAACTTACCAGGTCCAAACATAGTAAGGATTAATAGACTGAGAACTCTTTCATGATTCTATGGGTGGTAGTGCATGGCCGTTCTTAGTTGGTGGAACGATTTGTTTGGTTAATTCTATTAATGAACGAGACTTCAGCCTGGGAAAAATTTATGCGAAGGTATCCTCCGCAGCTAGCTTCTTAGAGGGACTACGGCCTTTTAGGCAGTAGAAGTTTGAGGCAATAACAGGTCTGTGATGCCCTTAGATGTTTTGGGCCGCACGCGCGCTACACTGATGTATTCAACGAGTCTATAGAGTAAGGCCCGACCCCGAATAACGTGTCATCCCTCGAATTGCGTGCCTTAGACCCAAAATTATATGATTGACCTTAGATCACGTGCCCTGTCTTGGTTTTCATGCATGTCTCGTCATACGTGCCTTTACCTAGAATTGTGTGCCCTAATCCTCGATGTATGTGCGATACCTAGATATACGTGCCTTGACCTCGATTTACGTGTGATACATCAATTCGTGTGCCTTAACCTTGAACTGCATGCTTTAACCTAGGTTTAAGAGTTGCACCTTGATTTACGTGCATTGCATTGAATTACATGCCTTGCATTGGTTTGCGTGCATTCACCTAGGGTTACGTGCATTTACTTTGGAATCCGTGCATTTACCTTGAAGTATGTGTCTTAGTCTTGAAATATATGCTTTATCTCGTAGTTCGTGTCTACCTCGTAATTCATGCTCTAGACCTAGGAATGCATGCTTGCACGCTAATCTATAAAGATTCCTGCACAAAGCACTAGACAATAAAATAATCCTACACAATCCACTAACCATTATTAAATTCGTAATTCAAATCCTACAAACTCCACTAACAATAAAATAAAATAAAACTATTCCTACACATTCCACTATCATTAATCTAATCCTAATTCAAATTCACTACAAGACAAAAATCTATCATCATCCAAACCATCCCCAATATAATATACCTAATCACCTTTTCCTACAAAATCCACTAACATCTAAATAACATATTTTAAACTCACTACAAGACAAAATCTCACAAACCTCTAAACATACCCAACATTCTCTTACACCATGTCATGCTTTTCCTTACACCTATGCACTATTTTACTAACACCCAAGCTCACTTTCTTGGCCCTCTCAATACACATGCTAACACAATTCAAACTACACTAGATGACACAAAAAAATTCAGATTCTAAGCACCCTAGCCGACACACACTTGCATATACACACACAACATCTCAAAATTTCATTTTTCTCTCAACTCTCTCTCCCTCTCTCACCATTTTCGACCCTAGCTCTCTCTTGAGATCCCAAGACTTCTAACAAGCTCTTAAGGACTCTCAAGACCACTCCAAGCTCGGCCATAGCAAGCAACATAGCAAGAATCTCACACAAAACTCACAAACCTCTCTATCTCGGCCATAGGTAAGTTTTGATGGTTTTCTTCCTTGTCTTTTGGTTTCACACACATGAACACCTCCTACACAAGCTAACTAAGCTAGGATTTAAGGAAAATCAAGCTACCACTCGGCCAAAGCAAGGAAAGAGGACATTTTGTGCGTTTTCAAGAGATTTCGTGCACATTTGCTATGTCTTCAAAGAGGTGAGGGTTAAATCTTTTTAAAAGCTTTCAAAACTCATATTCATGCTCTCATATGGCTGTATTTCCCTTTGTAGTTCATTTATATGTGTTTATATGAGCCTATCTACTCATGCAAGGCTTGAAAATTGCTTGAAACCTTGAGATATACAACCACGTTTTTCTGGCAGATTACTGACCTTGTAGAACAAAGTGCATTTTTCCTAGTAAACATTGATAAAAATGCATTAAAATTGGTAGGTCACTAGATTTTTCAGTTCTGGACATATTTGGAATAAATATGCCAAGGCCAATTTTGACTCTAAGACCTCCAAAATGGTCAAATATCATAATGTGTCTAAATCTGGAAAACATGGAAATGTGAAGTAGGTTTCTGGCAGCTTTCTGACCTTGTAGAACAAAATAGTTTTTGGCCTAGTAAACGATGTCAAAAATACATTAAAATTGGTAGGTCACTAGATTTTTCAATTTCGGAACATATTTTTCAGAAATAGGCTAAGGCTAATTTTGAGTTTAAAGGCTTCAAAAATGGAAAAATCGAGATGTGTATGAATCTGGACAGTTTTGCGTAGTCTCACGGTTTTGGTCATAACTCCTAAGTCCGAACTCCAAATGCCGCAAGGTTTGTTCCTAGATTTAAAGCACTCATTAAGCTTCAATTTTAGATTTGGTTCACGGAAATTGGAGATGATTTGTTTGGCTAATTGAATGTGGAAAAATAGACCATTGCAGTAAGGTTTTTTGCTTAGTAATATACTTTGAATCATGTTGTAACTTCACTTGTAGTATTGAATGCTTGGAATTGTGAAAATTAGAAGTTGTGTAGGATTTTTTGGTTGGTTGAGGTTGCTTAATTTGGTTGATGCATGGCTTAGTTCATTATTTGATGAATTGTTGCTTAATCGTATGTGTAAACACGAAATTGAGTCTCTATTGCTTATGAAAACTTGTTAAGTGATGATCCTATTGTTAAATGTGTTCAATTTTGTGGTTAGTAGGCTGCCCAATAATTTCTAAGTATTCTTGAAATGGTTTAAGTGTTTCTTGTAGTCCTTAGCAAACAAAATCAACACCCGAGCACGGCCTTGTAAACCCTAATGGCCACGTAGACTCCCAAGTCATAAACCACTCTTGTGCGACTTATAATTGATGTTGAGGATATTTAATAGGCTTCCCGTAATTGTCTTTATAGCTCTAAACATGATTCTCGATGATTGCATATTGATAAGTGAACTATTCTTGCACCCAATTTTGTGTAAGTGTCGTAGCATCCTTGTATGATCTCAACACTTGATATGTGAACTAAAATGAGCTATATGACTTGTTTTATATGGTGTTACTTGGCTGTCCATTAAATTTTCACATGCTCCTAAGTGTTTTACAAAGTGAATTTACATGTCAAAGCATGTCTCGTATGTTTACTTGTCAATATGTGATCTTATAATTGCTCGGAGGAAACCTACTTTGTTGACCTCCTAATGTGAATTGTTAAAAGATATTCTATGGCTTGTTTTATAACATGATTACTTGACTGCCCGTGAAAGTTTAATTTCTCTCAAATTGATATATGAAATGATTATATGTTCTTGCAATGCCTTATGTGCCAATATGTCAAAATGTGATCATATACTTTCTCGGAGGCAACCTACTTTGTTGACCTCATAATGTGAAATGTTAAATGGCATAAATGTGCATTGCATACAAGGTTGCAACCTTTCATTGTGGCATGGTAGCATTTCACGAATGCTGGGCGGCATAGGGCTTGCCGGTGCTCCCGTGATTACCATGGTCCAATTCTCTCTCTCGCTTGGCATTCCACCCTCGGAGAGTTGGGTCGTAGGATTTGGTGTACATCCGGAGTACACCCATTTGGAGTGACAAGTGGATGATTGATGCCGGCTACAACAATGGTTATTGGAAATGATCTTAAGAGCAAATGTTCATCGATTGATCTTGAGAGCGAAAGCTCACCGTATCCTTTTTACTATGTGTTTAAGTACTCTCGCTTGGTTCCTAGAGGACCTCTGGGAGGAAAGACGAGTAAATGTGTTCATTTATAATTATGCTATGTTATGAACTTACTTATTTTATATGACATATTTTCAAAGGAGTTTTCACAAATTAACTGGAAAAGAATTTCAAAAGCTTCGTCACTTGTTCCCCCCTCGCTGAGTTCATAAGGACTCACCCTCTTTTGTCATTACAGGTGAAGTAGATTTGGAACAGGTATCCGAAGAAAATGTGCTAGTTGATAAACCTTTGGAACGACTATGTGTATTGCGTGCTTTTCGTGAACATGGATGCTATTAGGGATGTTGTGTTTGTTTGCGGAGTCTTTATTTCGTTGATGTAAATGACCCTGTTGTAATTTGGGTCTAATTTTGGATTGTACTATCTATAACCGGACGAACTCTTTATTTGGTTATTGCTTTTATTGTCTTGATTAGTAGTTATCATAGGTGTTTAAACCAATAGGTGAAGAAGCATATAATGAAACTCTGTCCAATCTCACTTAGGTGCTTATGCGTAAGCTAAGGGATAATAAGTACTTGCAAGACAGGAACATGCAAATAAACGGGACATAGTGATCATGCTAGGCTTGTTAATCAAACGAGACTATCGAGATAAATTAGTAGGCATATCTATTGATGAAAACACAGGAATCTTTATCGGAATCGGCTTAACGATGGGAAATTTTGAGGCGTTCTAGAAAATCAGGTCAAACCTAAGGTCTTAAATACAGTGGTTATGCTGCCGATTTTTTGAAAAACTTTTGAATTTCTAAGCCAACGTTAAGCGTTAAATCATAAAAAATTATTAAGTAGGTGAAATAACATAAATGAATTAGGTCATACACTAGTCTAGCCTCCATAGGTCGGGTTGGGGCTTGACATATAGCCTTGGCCGACATGCCATGGTAATCTTTGAAATTTCATCATGATGGGGATAGATCATTATAATTGTTGGTCTTGAACAAGGAATTCCTAGTAAGTGCGAGTCATCAACTCGCGTTGACTATGTCCTTGCCCTTCGTACACACCACCCGTCACTCCTACCGATTTAGTGATCCAGTAAAATGTTCGGATCGCGGCGATGTGGGCAGTTCGCTACCTACGACGTTGCAAGAAGTCCACTGAACCTTATCATTTAAAGGAAGGAGAAGTCGTAACAAGGTTTCCGTAGGTGAACTTGCGGAAAGATCATTGTCGAACCCTGTGAAGGCATAACGACCTGCGAACCCATTTAAACAACGCGGGGCCAACGCGGGGCCAACGCGGGGGAGACGGCTCGTCCACAACCCACGTGTCGGTCCTGAGTTGGGGTGAACGCCCCGCAAACAACAAACCCCGGTGCTGAATACGCCAAGGAAAATGAAAAATAGGGGCCAGCCAATTTGTACCCCGTCCGTAGTGTGCCGGGTTAGGCCTCGGTCCCTTACGAAATGAAAACGACTCTCGACAATGGATATCTTGGCTCTTGCATCGATGATGAACGTAAAGAAATGCGATACTTGGTATGAATTGCAGAATCTCGTGAACCATCGAGTCTTTGAACCGAAGTTATGCCCGACGCCGTCAGGCTAAGGGCACGTCTGCCTGGGCATCATGCATTGTGTCGCACCCCCATCCCGCGCCCCAACATTGGGTTTCCAAGTTCGTCCATGGGGGCGGATTGTGGCCTCCCGTGTCTCGAGGCGCGGTTGGCCGAAATCCCAGTCCGGCACAACGGACGTCACAACAAGTGGTGGTTCGTCCATTCAACTCGTGAGTTGTCGTGGGTCATCCTGTCGCGCATGCGGGACTGAAGATAGGCCATCCAACGCTGTGCGCTACGACCATGACCCCAGGTCAGGCGGGATTACCCGCTTAGTTTAAGCATATCAATAAGTGGAGGAAAAGAAACTTACAAGGATTCCCTTAGTAACGGCGAGCGAATTGGGAACAACCCAGCTTGAGAATCAGGCGGCTCTGCCATCCGAATTGTAGTCTGGAGAAGCGTCCTTAGCGGCGGACCGGGCCCAAGTCCCCTAGAAAGGGGCACCAGAAAGGGTGAGAGCCCCGTCGTACCCGGACCCTGTCGCATCACGAGGCGCTGTCGACGAGTCGGGTTGTTTAGGAATGCACCCCTAAATGGGCTGTAAATTCAGTCCAATGCTAAATACGGGTGATAAACCGATAGCGAATAAGAACCGTGAGGGAAAGATGAAAAGGACTTTGAAAAGAGAGTGAAAGAGTGCTTGAAATTGTGGGGAGGGAAATGAATGGG
>CM075776.1:35320856-35333356 GCA_037974665.1 Ehretia macrophylla
CCTATTTTTTGTAATTATGTAAGGATAATAAAAATTATTTTTGATTCCCAATAGATCAAAAAAAAAAATTCACAACAAATATTATCTAAACAAATTAATGTATGAATTAATATAAATTTTCCAAAATTTTCTAGTATTTTTTTTTCTGATTTTTCCCTATTTTTTGCAATTATTAAATATTTAATTTTATTTTTTCGAAAAAAATAATTTTGAAGCATTTGGATATCATATCCTTACAATGAGCAGCAAGTTGGGTACAAAGATCATGCCTAATGTGGGCTCTGATAGTGTAAAACACCCATTATGAATCTTTGGTAAAATGTACGCTACTACCGTCACTTGGATTTTTGCATCTAAATGTACTATAGGGGGGTATGTGGTGCCAAGCCCCCTGGTCGAGGTCCATGCAGGGAGACGTTGTGGGCACTTCGTGGCACATTGTGGGCTATATCGTGGGTTATATTGTCGGCGGGAATGCCTACCGAGTGAATGACGCCGGGGTATTGCATTGCATACACGTGCGTCGGGGCCGTGCCACCCCCGCCTCGTGTCCCCCGATATGTCCCTCGGCACGACACTAGTATGGCTAATGAGGAACGTGGTGGCTTCCCTAGCCCCTATTATCCATCTTGGTGCCGCAGCACCGTTGGCGTCATTTGGATGGCTAATGAGGGAGCGAGTGGTTGCCAAAGCACAAAACTAGCTATCCTCGTGCTGCCGACTAGGCACACGTTGGGGGACATTCCCGTCCCCTGACGTGTCGTTGAGCCTGCGCGATGCTCAAATTGTCTAGCACACGAAGCTATGGCTATTGTCGAGTGGATACGTGCGGCCATGGTGCAGTGTCGTGGCGATCCAAGCACTGCGTGGGGTTGGGTGACTCTTGGGGGACGGTGGGGGTATGCGTGATGCGTGAATCGCCTGGCACACGTGGCATTGGCTTTCATTAGGCAACGACGCAGGCATTGCGATGAGATGATTGTTGATACTTCAATGATGTGGCGATCCAAGCAGCATGCGACCTTGAAGCCGTTGCCCGGTTGGTTTTGAAAAGCCTGTGCGATGCGCGAATCGCCTAGCACAAGACGCCATGGTCCTCGTTGAGTCGTAATGCGACGGACGTGGTCTAGTGTCATGGCTATCCAAGCACCGCGTGGGCAGAAAATTTGCTTGTCCTAATCCGTGTATGCGGGTGCATATAAGAGGACGGTGGGGGATTGCGCGATGCGCAAATCGCCTAGCACACGACCTTGGTTTTCGTTAAGTGACGATATGAACGTTGCGATGAGATGATGGCTAGAGCTTCAATGTCGTGGCGATCCAAGCATTGTGCTGCCTCAAAGCTGTCCCACTGTGTGTTCCCACAGGCTTGCACGATGAGCGAATCGCTTAGCAAACGACGCCATGGTCCTCGCTGAGTCGTAATGCGATGGACGTGGTCTTGTGTCGTGGCGATCCAAGCACCGCGTGGGCAGGAAGTTTGCTTGTCCATTTCCGTGCGTGCGGGAGCATATTCGGGGACGGTGGGGGACTGCGCAATACGCGAATCACCTACTACACGGCCTTGGCTTTCGTTAAGTGACGACGCGAGCGTTGCAATGAGATGATGGCTAGAGCTTCAATGTTGTGGTGATCCAAGCACCGTGCTGCCTCGATGCCGTCTAACTGTGTGTTCCCACGGGCGTGTACGATGCGCGAATCACTTAGCACATGATGCCATGGTCCACGTAGAGTCGTAATGCAACGGACGTAGTCTACTGTCGTGGCGATCCAAGCACCGCGTGGGCAGGAAGTCCACTTTCGGTTGGTAGCTTGCAACGTGTGGCCTGGTCATGCACCTCGTGCCGTGTCCCTCAAAAAATCTATGTGCCTAGCGGTGTGTGCTTGGGCCATCTCGCTGGTTCCATTTTCCTGAAGGGCTTCGTTTGCCTAGACGGTGGGCGGTTACCAGCTTGGTGGTCTGGGCATAATGAACGTGATAGCACGTGACTAGTGGTCGGCTTGTATGGGTCGGTTGGATCCCTACTTGAGCAGCGACGTCCGCCCCTTCTTGCTTCTTCATTTGCTGGCTGAGTGCTTAAGTTGCCTCTGTCGGCCGGCCGGTTTCCTATGTTGTGTACCTACAAAGATGGCAGTCTAAAGTCACATCGTCCATTTTTCGCCTTTTGTCTGCCTCCGTGGACGACGTGGGGTGAACCCTTAAGCACGTCTCGTGTTCCATGCTACTCGCTCCTACGAGTGCGGCACACGTGGCCCATGGTGCGTCGCTCGATCTCTCAGATGCGGCATACCGCGATGGTATGGGGTCCTTGGTCTCTCTTTCCCCGAAACCAGCGTTCATCGCTAACTGCATATGACGGTCGTGCACTCGTCTTGAGCCGTCGACCCTTAGGGGACGACGTGCCTCGTGCGACGCTAGCATCGGTGAGGAATGATACCTGGTTGATCCTGGCAGTAGTCATATGCTTGTCTCAAATATTAAGCTATGCATGTGTAAGTATGAACTAATTCATACTGTGAAACTACGAATGGCTCATTAAATCAGTTATAGTTGGTTTGATGGTATCTACAACTTGGATAACTGTAGTAATTCTAGAGCTAATACTTGCAACAAACCCCGACTTCAGGAAGGGATGCATTTATTAGACAAAAGGTCGACGCGGGCTCTACCCGTTGCTGAGATGATTCATGATAACTTAACGGATCGCTTGGCCATCGTGCCGGCGTTGCATCATTCAAATTTCTGCCCTATCAACTTTCGATGGTAAGATAGTGGCCTACCATGGTGGTGACGGGTGACGGAGAATTAGGGTTCGATTCCGGAGAGGGAGCCTGAGAAACGACTACCACATCCAAGGAAGGCAGCAGGCGCGCAAATTACCTAATCCTGACATGGGGAGATAGTGACAATAAATTACAATACTGGGCTCAAAGAGTCAGGTAATTGGAACGAGTACAATCTAAATCCCTTAACGAGGATCCATTGGAGGGAAAGTCTAGTGCCAGCAGCTGTGGTAATTCCAGCTCCAATAGCGTATATTTAAGTTGTTGCAGCTAAAAAGCTCGTAGTTGGACTTTAGGATGGGTCGGCCAGCCTGGCTCAAGTGTGCACCGGTCGTCTCGTCCCTTTTGTTGGCGATGTGCTCCTGGCCTTAACTAGGCGGGTCGTGCCTGTAGCACTGTTACTTTGAAGAAATTAGAGTGCTCAAAGCAAGCCTTAGCTCTGTATACATTAGCATGGTATAACATTATAGGATTTCGATCCTATTGAGTTGTCCTTTAGGATTGGAGAAATGATTAACAGGGATAGTTGGGGGCATTCGTATTTCATAGTTAGAGGTGAAATTCTTGGATTTATGAAAGACGAACAACTGCAAAAGCAATTGCCAAGGATGTTTTCATTAATCAAGAATGAAAGTTGGGGCTCGAAGATGATCAGATACCGTCCTAGTCTCAACCATAAACGATGCCGACCAGGGATCGGCGGATGTTGCTTTTAGAACTCCGGTGGCACCTTATGAGAAATCAAAGTTTTTGGGTTCCGGGTGGAGTATGGTCTCAAGTCTGAAACTTAAAGGAATTGACGGAAGGGCACCACCAGGAGTGGAACCTGTGGCTTAATTTGACTCAACACGGGGAAACTTACCAGGTCTAGACATAGTAAGTATTGACAAATTAAGAGCTCTTTCTTTGGTGGTGGTGCATGGCCGTTCTTAGTTGGTGGATCGATTTATCTGGTAAATTCCGTTAACGAACGAGACCTCGCCTGCCAACTAGCTAAGCGAAGGTATCCTTCCGCAGCTAGCTTCTTAGAGGGACTATGGCCTTTTAGGCCGTAAAAGTTTGAGGCAATAACAGGTTTGTCATACCCTTAGATGTTCTGGGCCGCACGCACGCTACACTGATGTACTCAACGAGTCTATAGCCTTGGCCAACAGGCCCGGGTAATCTTTGAAATTTCATCGTGATAGGGATAGATCATTGCAATTATTGGTCTTGAACGAGGAATTCCTAGTAAGCGTGAGTCATCAGCTCGTGTTGACTACGTCCTTGCCCTTTGTACACATCACCCATCGCTCCTACCAATTGAATGATCTGGAGAAGTGTTCGGATCGCGACGACGTGGGCAGTTCACTGCCCGCGACGTCGCGAGATGTCCACTGAACTTTATCATTTAGAGAAAGAAGAAGTCATAACATGGTTTCGATAGGTGAACCTGCGGAAGGATCATTGTCGAACCCTGCGAAGGCAGAACGACCTGTGAACCCATTTAAACAACGCTGGGCCGATGCGGGGGAGGCGGCTCGTCCCCAGCCTGCTTATCGATCCTGAGTCGGAGCAAACGCCCCGTAAACAACGAACCCCGGCACGAAATCTGCCAAGGAAAATGAAAAATGGGGGCCAGCCTATCCCTACCCCATCTACAGTGTGTCAGGTTAGGCCTCGGTCCCTTATGAAATGAAAACGACTCTCGGCAACAAATATCTCGGCTCTCGCATCGATGTAGAACGTAGCGAATTGTGATACTTGGTGTAAATTGCAGAATCCTGTGAACCATTGAGTCATTGAACGCAAGTTGCGCCCGAAGCCGTCAGGCTAAGGGCACGTCTGCCTGGGCCCCGTCATGCCCGGACCCTGTCACACCACGAGGCACTGTCGGTGTCACGCCCCGACCCAACCCCGCAAAAGGCCAAGCCCGGACCTGACACACGGACGGAGTCTCCTCTGTACCGCGGACGATCGGAAAACCCTAAAAACAATATAATACTTGCGAAAGCTATAAAATAATCAAACAAGTCAACTTTCTATAAAACATACATTTCTTATTATCCAACTATCCAAACCAAAAATGCCATGCATACTACGCAAGTACTTATGCCACTAAACCATTAGCCACTAGCATGCATTTCTTCACTAATCATCAGTTACAAGTTACAACATTACAACTTTAATTCATTACAACATAAGACCATTAAAGGTCTCAAAATAGGAAAATACATACAAGGCTACAAGCCTCAAAATTAAGCTTCCTTCACGCAATATACATAACAACAAGATTTGCACAAAACTGGTAACCAACCACCAGCAAAGCAGGTAAGTGCTATCACGGAAACACCTCCACCTGCTCCTCCTCCTCAATTACCTCGAGAGGGTCTGCCTCAACTACTCCTGTAAAAACATAGTATAGAGAGGAATGAGCAAAAACTATTGCTCAGCGAGGGCAATTGGTCTCAAGGACGGAGATGAGAAAAGTATGCAATGCAATACCACGCAATACATACAAATCATATAAAGATACAACCAAAGCCATCAATTAAGCAAGGCAAGTATTTAAAGCTGCAAACACTCAATCAAAGGATACGATACTCTTTTCACGAACCACTTTCAAACTCGAATTCGATGACGACGCGCCGGCCCAAAACAACCTTATAACATCAGTTTGGAATACCCCGGAAGTATCCATCAATCCTACGACCCAAATCTCCCTAGGAGGCAACCCAAGTGAGAAAGGGAATAGCAACGGAGCTAGAGCAACCAACACTGGCAACCCAAGGCTACCCAGAGAGGCCCATCACTCACGTGCGAGACACTATGCAATGCAAGACTCGATACAAGACAATAAACAAGCGATAAACAAGCGATAAACAAGCGATAAACAAGCGATAAAGCCACACGTGGGAGAATAACAAAGTAGGTTACTCTCGCACGCAATAGCAGCAATTTGATAAGCAATTCAATCCAAAACAACTCAAACAAGTAATTCAAGTAATTCTAAGCATTCTATAAGCATAAACACAAGTAAACACACAAAAACACAAATCGGCCCCAACTATCAAAATGCTACCATTTCCAAACGAGCCACGAGTTCTGGAAACCGACTTCGCCAACCCTCCTAGGTCACCATAAGGCACGTCTAAAGACCCCGAAACCTTACTTCACCCTAGAACTCGCGCAAAGCCCCGATTTTCCCCTTTCTCGTTTGAACTACAACTACAACAACCAAACACCCAACCAACGCCATATTCACACCAAAAGTGCTTCCATGGCTTCCCGAAGCAATGCCAACACGCAAAATGAGAAAACGCAAAAGTCGACCTAAACGACCCCGACTTTTCCAAAGGCTTAATTCTCGTTTTTTCCACTACGCAACCCAAACAAACCACACATTTTAGCATTCTAGCATACCTAGCACGTTCCTACATCAATGGAAAGCATAACAGCGCAACTTCAACGTTTCGAGGTTTTACTATTCACAAAATACTATTCATATCACAATTTAATTTGCAATCACATCATTTAACCGTAGAAAATGTTACAAAGCTATAAATACATGTTCTACCAATGCTAAGGAACATTCTAGAAGCATCAAATCGCTTTAAATAACGATCTACGGATAAATCTAAAAACTGATAAAGTTAACTAACACAACGTATAAATGCGCAAATAACATGCTTCCCTCACCTTAGGTACTCCTAGTCGCTAGGAAAACAACGTTGGTTGCCTCGGTAATCACCCCGCACGAGCTCTCGCGAAGAATGAAAGATTGGAAGTTGAAATCTTTTTTTTTTCTCCCTCAAAGCTCACGGCCTGCTCTCTCTATTTGCTGCTGTTTTTTTTTTAAGCTTAATATTTTAGCTTATAAGGTGTCAAATGGTCAAAGGTCAAAGGTCCAAGGTCAAACCACTTAAAACTTGGTCAAAGGCCCCTATTTCGCGCGTTTTAAAGCCGTTTTAGCTACGGTAAGTTCAAATAAAGCTAGCAATATTTAAAATATAAAATTTAAGTCGTCTAAATACTAGTTTCACTATTTCCTGAGGACTGGAACTCGTTATCTAGCTATCGCTCCTTAAATGCAATGCACGTTACGTCGACGAGAAAGTAACAGTTAATTCACAAAGAATTTAAGGAAATAAAATTTTCAAAATAATAAACAAAGAAAATTCATATTCCGGGCTCGGGTATTACACCCTCTCCCCCTTAAAACAATTGCGCCCACGCAATTCTTACCTGGTCAACAAACAACTCCGGATACTGATCCCGAACTTGGTCCTCTCTTTCCCATGTCGCTTCCTCAAACCCATGATGATTCCACAGAACCTTCACTAACGGAATACTCTTTCTGCGAAGCTCTTGAATCTTCCGATCCACAATTCTAATCGGTTTCTCTTCGTAGGATAACTTCTCTTCAATCTGCAAAGGCTCTGGTTCAAGTACATGCGAAGGGTCTGGATGATACTTCTTCAACATAGACACGTGAAACACATCATGCAGTCGCGACAAGCTCGGAGGCAAAGCTAATCGATAAGCCAAAGGACCTACCTTTTCGGTGATCTCATACGGACCCACATACCTGGGACTAAGCTTCCCGCTCTTACCGTGCCGAATCAATCCCTTCCGTGGAGAAATTTTAAGAAACACCCAATCTCCCAAATCAAACTTAAGATCCCGACGGTGCTTATCTGCATAACTCTTCTGACGACTCTGAGCTGTAAGCATACGCTGGCGAATAAGGTGAACATTATCTACCATCTTAATCATCTCAGGTAACACAGTCGGATCAACTGTTCTCATCTCTCCAACCTCTTCCCAATATAATGGGGATCTGCATTTACGACCATACAACGCCTCGTAGGGAGCCATACCTATAGTAGATTGATAACTATTGTTGTAGGCGAACTCCGCTAAAGGCAAAAACTTCTCCCAATTTTTCCCAAAGTCTAGCACACATGCTCGAAGCATGTCTTCCAAAATCCTGATGGTTCTCTCAGACTGGCCATCAGTTTGCGGATGATATGCAGTACTGAAGCTCAACTTAGTTCCCATGGCCTCTTGCAACTTCTGCCAAAAACGAGATCTAAATCTGGGATCCCTATCTGACACTATACTCTGTGGTACTCCATGCAATCTCACAATATTAGCAACATACAATTCAGCTAGCTTATCAAGGCTATCCTGTTTGTTCACGGAAATAAAATGTGTAACTTTAGTCAAGCGGTCCACAACAACCCAAACAGAATCACATCCTCTTGGAGATCTAGGAAGATCGGTCACAAGGTCCATTGTAATATGTACCCACTTCCATTGCGGAATCGATAACGGCTGTAGAAGTCCGGCTGGCCTCTGATGCTCAACTTTAACCCTCTGACAAGTCAAACATCTGGATACATACCCAGCAATCTCCCTCTTCATATTGTTCCACCAGAAGTGTTGCTTCAAATCTCTATATATCTTAGTACTGCCCGGGTGAATCGTGTACCTCGAATTATGTGCCTTGGACAGGATCTCATTCTTCAAAGTCGGATCATCAGGAACACATACTCTATCCCTGAATCTGAAAATGCCATCTGCATGTAATTTAAACTCCGACTCTCCCCCTTTAGCTTTCTCTTGGATCTTCAAGATGTGAGGATCAGTCTTCTGAGCCTCTCTGATCTGTGCTAGCAGCCCTGACTGAATCTGTAAACTAGCAAACCGAATCCCTACCTCAGTAGCTTCTGGTTTCCATGAACAAATTTCTTCCAAAGTCTCCCAGTCCTTGATAATCAAGCTCGCAACAGTAGCCTTTTGGCTCAAAGCATCAGCAACAACATTTGCCTCACCTGGCACATAGTTAATGGAACAGTTATAACCACCCAATATCTCTAGCCATCTCCGCTGCCTCATATTTAGATCCTTCTGTGAAAACAAATACTTGAGACTCTTGTGGTCAGTAAATATTTCAAATTTGCAACCCCACAAGTAATGACGCCACTTCTTCAATGCAAACACAACTGCAGCTAACTCAAGATCATGTGTAGGGTAATTGACTTCATAAGGTTTCAATTTCCTAGAAGCATAGGCAATCACCTTACCATTCTGCATTAAAACACAGCCCAATCCTTCTTTAGATGCATCACTGTAGACAACGAAGTTCTCTGTTCCCTCAGGTAAAGCTAGTATAGGAGCTGTAGTTAGTCTCTTCTTCAATTCCTGGAAACTGGATTCACACTTGGCATCCCAATTGTAAGCAACTTTCTTCCGAGTTAACTGGCTCAAAGGTCCAGAAATTTTAGAAAAGTCTTTAACAAATCTCCGGTAGTAACCTGCCAATCCAAGAAAACTCCGAATCTCTGGCACCGTCTCAGGTCTCTTCCAAGCTGAAACAACTTCAATCTTAGCTGGGTCCACTGAAATTCCTCGGTCTGAAATGATATGGCCTAGAAAAGATATCTGGTTCAACCAGAACTCACACTTGCTGAATTTAGCAAAAAGCTTGTTTTCCTGCAAAGTCTGAAGCACAATCCTCAAGTGTTGCTCATGTTCAGCCTCGTTCTTCGAATACACTAAAATGTCGTCAATGAAGATCACGACAAACTGATCAAGGTAAGGCCGAAAAACCCTCTGCATCAAGTCCATGAATGCGGCTGGTGCATTCGTCAATCCAAACGGCAAAACAACAAATTCATAGTGGCCATATCTAGTCCTGAATGCCGTCTTTGGTATATCGTCACTCCGAATTCTAAGTTGATAGTAACCCTGCCTCAAGTCAAATTTGGAGTAAACACTCGCACCCTGCAACTGGTCAAACAATTCTTCAATCAACGGCAAGGGGTATTTGTTCTTAATTGTGACTTGATTAAGTCCCCTGTAACCAATGCATAACCGTAGCGTGCCATCTTTCTTTCTCACAAACAACACAGGTGCGCCCCACGGTGAAGAACTAGGTTGTATAAACCCTTTCTCAAACAAGTTCTGAAGCTGAATTTTTAACTCCTGAAGTTCAGCCGATGCCATCCTGTAAGGACTCCTAGAAATAGGCGCAGTGCCTGGCACAAGATCAATCACGAACTCAATCTCCCTATCCGGTGGTAAACCCGGTAATTCCTCGGGAAATACACCAGGAAAGTCTCTAACAATCGGAACCTCATACAAACTCAACTTATCAGCAGGCTAATTGATCAAATAGGCTAAGTAGGCTTCACAACCCCTATTCAACAACTTAGAAGTCTTGATCGCTGATAAAAGTGGAATGCGGGCAGCCCTGCAGTTCCCAATAATCTCTAGTACCGGTAGGTCAGGAACCTTAAGATAAACGATCTTTGTTCTACAATCCAACTGTGCATAATACTTTCCCAACCAGTCCATTCCCAAAATGATTTCAAAGTCACGGAATGGTAATATAATTAAATCAGCAGGAAATTTACGGTTCTCTTTACATATATCACAAGATTTGCAAATAGATTCAGCAACAAATTTTGCACCCAAAGGAGTACTAACTTCAACTTCATGAGGCAAATTATCAATGCAAACATTCACAGATCGTGCACATGCAGGAGTTATAAACGAATGCGTAGCTCCAGGATCAATCAAAACTTTAACTGGCTGAGTATTGAGAAGAAAGGTACCTTCCACTATAGTTGTATTATCGGGCAGCTCCTCTGCATCCAGTGCAAAGACCCTAGCCTGAACTCTCTGTGCTGGTCGTGCACCTGCAGCCCTATTCTGAACACCTCGGCCTCCACCACGGCCCTGAACATTATTAAATTTAGGGCAATCCTTCACCCTATGCTCATCACTGCCACAACCCGTACACTTCCCACTCTTCCTCCAGCAGTTAGCCTCAATATGCCCTGGTCGATTACAATAATCACACTGCTGATTTTGCCTAACCGCAGTGTTTCCTGTAGGTGCTGGGGCTCTGGCAGGGGTAGGAACTGTACCTCCCTGCTAAGGTCTGGTCACAGCTGGTCTAGCCTGAATCTGCTGCTGTGGCTGATACGGACGTTGCTGAGGACCCTGTGCAGAAGCCTGATACTGCCTCGGCTGACTCTGGCTACTCTGGCCCAAAAACTGCTTCTTACTCGGCTGACTACTCTCAGCTATCATCTCAGCCTTCCGTTTCTCAAACTTCGAGGCTGCCTGAAATGCCTCGGGAAAAGTAGTGTAGGTCTGTCCAGTCAAATGCAACTGTATGTCCATTCTCAACCCACGGACAAACCTATGTATCATCATCCTAGCTGGCCGTACCAACTCGGGCATATACCTCGACAGGCTAACAAATCTAGCCTCATATTGTGCAACAGTCATGTTTCCCTGCTTTAGGGCCACAAACTCATCTTCCCGTCTCTCCATAGCCATCTCGGGAATATATTTTTCCCGGAACTCACTTACAAAATCATCCCATAAGTGTGGAACATCCTCACAATCCCACCTCAGCCTAACAGTATTCCACCACTGCTCTGCATCACCCTCAAATAAAAATGATGCATAATCTATTCTTTCCTCATCAGTATACCTCAACGCGGTGAAAATTTTCTCAACTCGATTAATCCATCTCTCGGCCGCCTCATCATCCGGCTCCCCGAAGAACTTTCCCGGCTCGTGCCTCAGAAATTTCTCAAGCTGGTTATTCTCAACTCTGTACCCCTGTCCACCAGGATTAGCTTGATTACCCTGGGGATTAATCCGGTCCTGCCTCTGCTCATGTAGTACCTGTGTGATCCGGTCTACTGCAGTAGTCATGGTAGCCATAAACTGCTCAGGCAACGGCTGCTGACCCTGTTCTGCTGCCTCTTCATCTGATCCTATACCTTGAGTACCACGACGTGGCGGCATAGTAGCAACTCACAATAGCTGGCAACAATTAAAAGCAGTTTATAGACAGAAATATAACACATAAGATTAGATAACACTCAAGTCAATAACAATCCAATATTCTATCACACAATTCACATAAGACAAGTTTAACTTGCCAAACTATTTCACTTAAAGACATAAACATTCCAAGTTCACAAAGTCATGCTAGAACATTTTCTTTTCACTTAGCAATCATTCATAAACACTTTAGCATTTCAGACCTTTACCCCACAGACCGAGAATCATATCCCGGCTCATGCAAGACTATCATGCTCTGATACCACCTAAAGATGTCACGCCCCGACCCAACCCCGCAAAAGGCCAAGCCTGGACCCGACACACGGACGGAGTCTCCTCTGTACCGCGGACGATCGGAAAACCCTAAAAACAATATAATACTTGCGAAAGCTATAAAATAATCAAACAAGTCAACTTTCTATAAAACATACATTTCTTATTATCCAACTATCCAAACCAAAAATGCCATGCATACTACGCAAGTACTTATGCCACTAAACCATTAGCCACTAGCATGCATTTCTTCACTAATCATCAGTTACAAGTTACAACATTACAACTTTAATTCATTACAACATAAGACCATTAAAGGTCTCAAAATAGGAAAATACATACAAGGCTACAAGCCTCAAAATTAAGCTTCCTTCACGCAATATACATAACAACAAGATTTGCACAAAACTGGTAACCAACCACCAGCAAAGCAGGTAAGTGCTATCACGGAAACACCTCCACCTGCTCCTCCTCCTCAATTACCTCGAGAGGGTCTGCCTCAACTACTCCTGTAAAAACATAGTATAGAGAGGAATGAGCAAAAACTATTGCTCAGCGAGGGCAATTGGTCTCAAGGACGGAGATGAGAAAAG
>CM075776.1:35338356-35353356 GCA_037974665.1 Ehretia macrophylla
AGGCTATGCACCCATGGGCACCGCTATAGCACGCATGGGGCACCGCTGTGCGCGCATGGGGCACCGCTGTGCATGCATGGGGCATGGCTATTTCGCACATGGGCCACGACTATGCACGCATGGGGCACGGCTGTTGTGTGCATAGGGCGAGTTGGTATGCGCATGGGGTGCGGATGTGTGAGCATGGGCGGCGGATGTATGCGCATTGGCCATGGATGCACGCGCATGGGCAAGGCTATATCGCACATGGGATGCCCATGTAGCATAATGGTATGCGCATGGGGTGCCCATGCCCTACGATGGTGCGCATATGAGGATCCCATGCCTCGCGATGTAGTACGCATGGGGCGCCCATGCCGCGCGATGGTGAATACATGGGGCGCCCTTGTCGCACCATTGTGCACGCATGGGGCACCATGGTGCTAGCATGGGGTGCCCATGCAGTGCGATTGTACACGCATGGGGCACGATGTTGTGCGCATGGAGCGCCAATGCAGTGCGATATTGAGCGCATGGGGCGCCCATGCTGCGCGATGCCGTACGTTGGTGCGCGCATGGGGCGCCCATTCCGTGCGATGGTGTGCGCATGCGGCGCCCATGACGCACGCATGCCGTTCGTTGGTACGCGCATAGGGCACCCATGCAGTACGATAGTGCGCGCGCTTAGGGCGCCTATCCGCCGCGATACCGCACGTTGGGGCGCGTATGGGGCGCCCATGCCACGCGATGGTTCGCGCATGTGGCGCCCATGCCGCGCTCATGGGGCGCCTATACCGAGCGCATGGGGTGCCCATGCGCGCGGTCATGCACCGCGCTGGTGCACGCATGCAGTGCCCATGCCCCGCACTGGTACACGTATGGGGCACTGATGGGGCACGGAAGGGTCATTGGTTTGGTGCACGACAAGGGTACTATAGGGGTACGCTTAGGAGACGATGGGGGATGGCTTGGGTACTACTTGGGGACGTTGGGCACGACGGGCGATGCTAGACCTTCGGGGGTATTAAGGGCCATGCGTAATGTTTTATAGCACAAATGTGGATATTGATGTGCTTTTAGAATTTGTTTTCGAATCTACGAAGTAGTCTTAACAATGACCTTTCCCGACGAACACTTCGTCACATTTGGGAGGCGAATTAGATTAATCGGCTTCATAATCCATCCAAAAAAATTTTTCACGCCAAATATCATCTAAATGAATGAATTTATTAATTAATATGAATTTTCCAGAATTTTTTAGAATATTTTCTGATTTTTTCCTATTTTTCGTAATTATGTAAGGATAATAAAAATTATTTTTGATTCCTAATGGATCCAAAAAAAAAAATTTCACAACAAATATTATCTAAACAAATTAATGTATGAATTAATATAAATTTTCCAGAATTTTATAGTATTTTTTCTAATTTTTCCCTAATTTTGCAATTATTAAATATTTAAAATTATTTTTTCAGAAAATTTTTTTTGAAGCATTTGGGTATCATATCCTAACAATGAGCAGCAAGTTGGGTACGACGATCATGCCCAATGGGGGCTCTAATAGTGTAAAACACCCATTATGAATCTCTGACAAAATGTACGCTACTGTTGTCACTTGGTTTTTTGCATCTAAATGTACTATAGAGGGGTATGTGGTGTCAAGTCCCCTAGTCGAGGTCCATGCAAGGGGACGTTGTGGGCACTTTGTGGCACATTGTGGGCTATATCGTGGCATATTGTGGGCACTTCGTGGCATACTGCCTTAGCTTTCGTTAAGTGACGACGCAAGCATTGCGATGAGACTATGGCTAGAGCATCACTATCGTGGCGATCCAAGCACCGTGCCGCCTCAAAGTTGTCCCACGGTGTGTTCCCATGGGCCTGCGCGATGCGTGAATCGCCTAGCACATGACGCCATGGGCCTCACTAAGTCGTAATGACGGACGTGGTCTAGTGTTGTGGGGATCCAAGCACCTCATCGGTAGGAAGTTTGCTTGTCCCATTCCGTGCATGCAGGTGCATATAGGGGGATGGTGGGGGACTGCGCGATGCCCGAATCACCTAGCACACGGTCTTGGCTTTCGTTAAGTGACGACGCGAGGGTTGCGATGAGAAGATGGCTAGAGCTTCACTATCATGGCAATCCAAGCACCGCGCTGCCTCGAAACCGTCCCACGGTGTGTTCTCACAGGCCTGCGCGAATCGCCAAGGACACGATGCCATGGTCTTTGCTGAGTCGTAATGCGACGGACGTGGTGTAATGTCGTGGCGATCCAAGCACCTCTTGGGAAAGAAGTTTGGTTGTCCCGTTTCGTGCGTGCAGGAGCATATAGGGGGATGGTGGGGGACTGCGCAATGCGCAAATCGCCTAGCACACGGCCTTGGCTTTCGTTAAATGACGACGCGAGCGTTGCAATGAGACGATGGCTAGAGCTTCAATGTCGTGGCGATCCAAGCACCATGATGAGAACCAGCCTTGAACGTCCACATTCAATGAACCAATTGAGCGTCCACATTCATTGAACCAGTTGGGCGAATTTTCCAACAAAGATTCAAGTCAAGATTCTATTTTCAAGATTCAAGAACTTCAAGATTCTTCAAGAAGTTTCAAGAAGATTCGAAGATTTAGTCAAGATTTGATTTCTTTGTAATTATATCTTAGTTTTGGTTTTAGTATTAATTTGAATTCTAGTTTATTAGGTGTTCACACTAGGAAAAATACTTTCTTGGTCGCGTCGCATGTTGACGTGGTTCGTATCACACCATGCTACCTCGAAGCCGTCCCACTGTGTGTTCCCACGGGCCTGCTTGATGCGAGAATCGCTTAGCAAACGACGCCATGGTCCTCGTTAAGTTATAATACGACAGACATGGTCTAATGTCGTGGCGATCCAAGCGTCTCGTGGGCAGGAAGTTTGCTTGTCCAGTTTCGTGCGTGCGGGAGCATATAGGGGGACGGTGGGAGACTGCGCGATGCGCGAATCGCATAGCACACAGCCTTGGCTTTTGTTAAGTGATGATGCGAGCATTGCGATGAGACGATGGCTAGAGCTTCAATGTCATGGCGATCCAAGCACCGTGCTGCCTCGAAGCCGTACCAATGTGTGTTCCCACGGGCGTGCACGATGCGTGAATCACTTTGCACACGACGCCATGGTCCTCGCTGAGTCGTAATGCGATGGATGTGGTCTAGTGTCTTGGAGATCCAAGTACCGCGTGGGTAGGAAGTCTGCTTTTGGTTGGTACCTCAATTGCTTGCACCTGGTGCATGGTCGGACACCATGAAGTTGGCTCTTAAGCTTGCAACGTGTGGCCTGGTCATGCACCTCATGCTATGTCCCTCAGAAAATCTTCGTGCCTAACGGAGCGTGCTTGGGCCATCTCGCTGGTTCTGTTTGCCTGAAGGGCTTCGTTTGCCTAGACGGTAGACGGTTACCGGCTTGGTAGTCCAGGCATAGCGAATGTCATAGCGCGTGAGTGGTGGTCGGCTTATATGGGTCGGTTGGATCCCTGCTTGAGTAGCGACGTCTGCCCCTACTTGCTTCTTCATTTACAGGCCGAGTGCTTACGTTGCCTCAATCAGCCGGCCAGTTTCCTGTGTTCCCTACCTACAAAGATGGCAGTCTAAAGTCACATCGTCCATCTTTCTCCTTGCGTCTGCCTCCGTGGATGACGTGGGGCGAACCCCTAAGCATGTCCCGTGTTCCACGCTACTCGCTCCTACGAGTGTGGCAGCCGTGGCCCATGGTGCATCGCTCGATCTCTTGGATGCGGCACACCACGACGGTATGGGGTCCTTGGCCTCTCTTTGCCTGAAACCAGCGTTTGTCGCTAACCGCATACGACGGTCATGCACTCGTCTCAAGCCGTCGACCCTTAGGGGATGACGTGCCTCGTGCAAAGCCGGCATCGGTGAGGAATGCTACAAGGTTGATCCTGCCAGTAGTCATATGCTTGTCTCAAAGATTAAGCCATGTATGTGTAAGTATGAACTAATTTAGACTGTGAAACTGCGAATGGCTCATTAAATTAGTTATAGTTTTTTTTTATAGTAGTAATTCTAGAGCTAATACGTGCAACAAACCCCGACTTCTAGAAGGGATGCATTTATTAGATAAAAGGTCGACGTGGCCTCTACCCGTTGTTGCGATGATTCATGATAACTCGACGGATCGCACGGCCCTCGTGCCAGCGACGCATCATTCAAATTTCTGCCCTATCAACTTTCGATGGTGGGATAGTGGCCTACCATGGTGGCGACGGGTGACGGAGAATTAAGGTTCGATTCTGGAGAGGAAGCCTGAGAAACGGCTACCACATCCAAGGAAGGCAGTAGGCGCGCAAATTACCCAATCCTGACATGGGAAGGTAGTGACAATAAATAACAATACCGGGCTCAAAGAGTCTGGTAATTTACAATCTAAATCCCTTAACGAGCATCCATTGGAGGGCAAGTCTGGTGCCAGCAGCCACGGTAATTCCAGCTCCAATAGCGTATATTTAAGTTGTTGCAGTTAAAAAGCTCGTAGTTGGACTTTGGGATGGGTCGGCCGGTCCGCCTCAAGTGTGCACCGGTTGTCTCGTCCCTTATGCCGGCGATGCGTTCCTGGCCTTAACTGGCCGAGTCGTGCCTCCGGCGCTGTTACTTTGAAGAAATTAGAGTGCTCAAAGCAAGCCTACGCTATGTATACATTACCATGGGATAACATTATTGGATTTTGATCGTATTAAGTTGGCCTTCGGGATCGGAATAATGATTAATAGGAATAGTCGGGGGCATTCGTATTTCATAGTCATAGGTGAAATTCTTGGATTTATGAAAGATGAACTACTACGAAAGCATTTGCCAAGGATGTTTTCATTAATGAAGAACGAAAGTTGGGGGCTCGAAGACGATCAGATACTGTCCTAGTCTCAACCATAAACGATGCCGACCAGGGATCGGCGGATGTTGCTTTTAGGACTCCGCCAGCACCTTATGAGAAATCAAAGTTTTTGGGTTCCGGGGGGAGTATGGTCGCAAGGCTGAAACTTAAAGGAATTGACGGAAGGGCAACACCAGGAGTGGAGCCTGCGGCTTAATTTGACTCAACACGGGGAAACTTACCAGGTCCAAACATAGTAAAGATTGACAAACTGAGAGCTCTTTTTTTTTGATCGGTGAATGTAAAATATATTGATCAAAATTGTACAAATACACTGGGCATACCCAGGAGAGACAAAGGAATCATGAGAAAAACAAAAGCACTGGGTAAACCCAAGCAAGCATACCCCAAATTACACAGGTTCCGCAAGGGAATGATACAAAATGAAAATTACTTTACAAGTATGTATCATGATCCTTCGAACGATGCAGTCCCTGTTCGGTCTTTTACCTTAAAAAATACAAAGATTGCGGGCCTTCCAGAGATGGTAAACTGTTGCCGCCAGAGCAATGCGTTTCAGCTTAGCTTGAAACCCTGTCCCGCGAGCTTCCTTTTTGAGCCAACTGAGTGCACTTAGAATGGTAGTCATACTGCGCCGAATCTGCAGCCAGACTCTAATAGCATCCCAAACACCTCTGCAAAAAGAACACTGAAAGAAAAGGTGTTGGTTTGTTTCCAATAAGACCGGCAAAAAGAGCAATTGCCATCCGAATCTGAGAATTGAAGTCTGTCCATAGTAAGCAGTCGTTGCTTCACACTGAGCCAAAGTATGAAACTATGCTTAGGAATGTTGGAGCCATTCCAGACATCCTTTGCCCAACTGACCCGATTGGCCCTTGGCCTCCAGAAATTGTAGGCAGTCTTGGCAATAAAATGACCCTCACTGCCCCAACTGTTGAGATGCAAATCTGCCAGAATGTGAGATCCCCCAATGGACAAAATCTGATAAGTAATCATGCAAAGTTTCTTGATGAGGGGTGAGTCTTCATGCTTGCATTTTAAGTTCCAAATCTCAACCTGTCCCGCCCCAACTCGACCCCTCCAATAATTAGTTAGGACGCAACGGAATTTCGGCAGTATAACGACAGTAAATAGGACTCCGAGGCTCTAAACCAACCTCAACAGAACGTCATACATCCAACAACTCCTCAATAAAATAACAACGTACATCATAACCATATTATACAATAATCATCTCTCGTTATACGCCTCCGTTCCAACGTAATACATAAACCTTAATATACATTACAAAAACTTGTTGAGCCAATCTAGCAACCTAATCATAAACAAAAAGGAAGGCTACTAAGACTGCATCAACTAATTCATTATCTTTTCAACATCTTTTACATTATGAGCTACAAAGCATATAAAAGTCTACTAAGTTAATATACAAGATAGTAAAACGATACAACATCAAAGATAAGACTCTGGAACATAGGACTCATCCACGTAAGGCACATTTTCCTCTTCAGGAGGCACGTACCCGTAATCTTGCGATAGTACATCTGTATGCATGCAATAATAGAGAGTGAGCTTATATAAAATAAGCCCAGCGAGGATCCGATAGATCTCGAACAAGGTTTACTAAACTCCTTGGAAATAATCCTTTGAGTCAGTAAACACACAATAACATCAATAATCATTATAAGTGCAACAATAGTAATAATTGTAAACATACAATAAGGATACAATACGTTTACTGATGAAGCTCCATACACCAATTCCATGCTCAACAACCCCTCCAAACTCAATGACACAATTCCTGAGGTACCTTGACCTAGACCCACACCCCATGGCCTCTCCACCCATGCAAGATAGGGATTAGCCATGATAATTGTGCCCGCAGCCCAGGATGCCTCCCGAGGTGACACAACATTATCAAAGCTCACAACAATGAGACTCAACATAAATAAACCGAGAGATCAGCAACGAGAGTGCCCGATTCCCGTAATCCATAATCAATCAATAATCTGGGAGATCAGCAACAAAAGTTCCCGATCCCCGTAATCAATAATCATAAAAATAACATCAATATAACATCAATATTTAATTAAACAACAAACAACTAAGTTAGATGACAAAGTAGTCCATCTAACTTAACATGCATGAAACATGTAATCTAACCCTAGTCTAACCATTAACAACTCACAATTCAATCACTCAAACACACCCAATCATCTAAGGGCTCAATTAAACAATTTAAAGAAAGACAACCAAAACTTCAAATAATCATATCTTACATTTTACTAATCCAAACAACTCCAAATCAGTTTCAAACACTCGCCCATTCAATCAACTACATTAGCCCCTTTGGAAACCAACCAAAACACATCCAAATCATGCCCAATAACCCTAAAACCCTAGTGTATCATGGCTGAAATTTCTGGATTTTAGCACGGACATTACAATCAAAAATTTGGCATTACAACGGCGCTACCACGTAATTATCAAACATTTAGAAATTGACGGCAATCGATTCCGATCAACACAACTCAAAATAATCAATATTAAACAAATTATTCAACTTTAAATACCCGAAAAATAATAATTATGCTACAACCGTTCAAATCTTGTAGGATTACATATAAATGATCCCTAGCATGCATGGAGCAATAATCTAACATCATATTAACATTCTAACTGTTCAATTTTCAATTCTACGCAAAAATACAAAAGATGAGTTTTGAGATCTAGAATTTTTCTTTCACCTTTGATGCGATATAAGCCTAGGAATACGTGCAATGCGTGCCCAACAAGCGGAATCCAACTCGGCACGAAATTCTACAGACAAAAACTAAGTTTTTCTTTGAAACTTTGCTTTGAAAACCTTGAAAACTCCTTGGCTTATTCTCCCATGAAAATCTTGGCCATGTGTGTGAAAATGAGTATGTTTTTGTGCTTTGGCAATGTGTGTTGATGATATATGCATGAAAGTCAAGATTTTAAATGAAAGTCAAAGTTGAAACTTTAGTGTTTTTAGTGTTTTCTTGACTTTAAATGAATTTTCTTGATCACCAATGTTCAAAACAATTATTCAACACTCAAGATAGTTCAAGTAGATTATTTTTAGGTAACAAGAAGTTTTACAATCAAACAATTCTATCTGAGTCAGCTTATAACTCGATTTTCGTAAAAGTCGGTGTCAAAATCCTAATAAATTCCTAAGCCGATTTTAAAACCGTTTTCATCAAACACGGGTCTATTAAAGTCCGTGGACTAGGTCTAGAAGGGTTAAAAGGACCATTTTCAAAATTTTAGCGGACGTGTTTCGAAAACACTATTCACTAAAGATCGACGATAAAATTTCTGACCCCGTTTTTTATGAAAATTTCATGAATGCACATTTAGCATGTTCTAAGAGTATTGATACCAAAATTACCACATTCTACGTCACATAGCACTTAGACAGGTTAATTCACGCAAAACGAGGTAAAGCACGCAAAACGAGATAAGTAGAAAAGTAGGGTTTCACACAACCCCTCTCAAATAGTAATGGCAAATCCATCTGACCGACAGAGAATCTTTTTGGCATGGATATTCCAAAGGGTGCGTGAGAGTAAGGCATTGTTCCATGCTCCCAGATCGATAATTCCCAAGCCCCTTCATCTTTGGGCAAACAAATGTCCTTCCACGTGACCAACAGCTTCTTCTTCAAAAGAGAATTACCACTCCACAAGAAATTCATGTTAAGCTTAATAAGTCTGTCTAGAACATTTGCGGGGATAGGAAAGATAAAAAAGCCAAAAACAATCCACTCCTTGCAGAACCGATTTGATAAGTTCCAAGTGTCCCGCTTACGAAAGTGAGGACCCACTCCAAGAATTGATATGGGCAGCAATCTTGGAAATGAAGGGCAGATAATGAACCAAAGTTAGCCTCGAAGCTACAAGTGGGATGCCCAAGTACCGAAAAGACATTATGCCTTGAGAAATCCCCGTTATTCTGTACAACTCCTCCAAGTCCCTTCTATGGACACCAGCAGTAAGAATGCAAGATTTGGCTGGGCTAGCCTTCAGTACAGAAACATCTCCAAACAAGTGCAGTTTGTCCATCAGGAACTGGACTGAAAAAGAATCCCCTCGAGCAAAAAGGACCAAATCATCAGCAAAAGCCAAGTGTGAAATGTGAAGAGCATCACACTTAGGATGAAAATTAAATCCATCCGTCATATTGAGGGATGTAAGCATTCTAGAGAAATATTCCAAACAAAGGATGAAGAGGAACAGAGAGATGGGATCCCCTTGTCTTAAACCTTTTCTTCCTTGAAAAAAACCATGGATGGACCCATTGATCGATAAAGAGAAAGATGGAGTACTCACACAAAGCATAATCCATTTGATAAACTTGAGAGGGAAGCCAAAACCTTCAAGAACACCTTGCAAAAACTCCCAATTTACAGAATCAAAAGCCTTGAGAAGATCGATCTTAAGCATGGAACGAGGGAAAATCCGTTTCTTGGAATAATGATGCAAAAGTTCCTGAACCAGGAAAATATTTTCCACCAAATTACGGCCCTGCAGGAAGGCCGATTGTGCTTTGTCCACCACACCGTCAAGGCAAGGAATGATTCTGGCAGCCATAATCTTAGAAATGATTTTATACACAACATTGCAACAAGCAATGGGGCAGAAATCACTCATCTTAGACGCATGACTATGCTTCGGAATGAGGGCAAGAAAGGTGTGATTGATTTTTTTGAGAATGGCCCAATTGTCAAAGAATTTTGAAACAGCCCTACAAACATCATCTTTAATAAGATGCCAAGACTGTTTGAAGAAAGCCGCAGAAAAGCCATTAGGACCCGGTGCCTTATCATCACCAATACTGAAAAGTGCATCCCGGATTTCCTCATAAGAAATGACACTAGTCAAGCCATGAGTCAAATTGGAATCCACACAACCACCGTTAGCAAAAACACCTATGTCTAAAGGGGCACAAGGGGAGGTAGTGCCCAAAAGCTCCTCATAGAACATGACAAACTCGTCAGCAACCTCTCGAGGGAAGGAAGTGAAGTTGCCATCAGCTTTTTCAACACACAAAATCTGGTTCCTTTTAGAGTTCCTTTTGATGATGGAATGGAAAAACTTGGAACCTTTGTCGCTGTTCATCAAGAACCTGGTTTTGGCTTTCTGAGAAAGGAAGTTGAGCTCGGCATTAGCAAGCCATAAAGCGGTGTTCTGCTGCTCAACCACATGAACTTTAAGGGACACATCCTCCGAGAAGTCGTGAAGCTCCTGCTGAAGCTCATTTAACAGGTCAGAAGCCCTCTCAGCACGAGATGAGATGTGATCAAAATGCTTACGGTTAAAGGTTTAAGAAGGGCCTTGAGACCTTGCAATTTTTTGCAAAGAATAAACATACAGGTACCTCTTATATCCTTGTTCCAATGCTGGCAAACTGTGGGATGGAAGTCTTCATGCTGCGTCCACATATTAAAAAGCTTGAAAGCACGATGCCCAATTGAGTCCTAATCAAACAAGGAAACAACACATGAGGAGTGGTCTGAAAGAGACCCCGAGGGAAAAAACTTGGCATGTGCATTGTAACGACTGGAAAACCACCCGCCATTGACCATGGCCCTATCAAGCTTGCTCCAAACTGTGTTGTTTGACCAAGTAAAAAAAACAACCAACTGAGTTAATGTCAGTCAGCCCAGTGACTGCAGAGCAATTCAAGAAATCTCTAAGCTCGTAAGCAGAGATGTCTTGCCCACAGCTTCTTTCGTCCGCAAATAGAACGTTATTAAAATCCCCCAACACAATCCAAGGCAGGGACGAACAGGAGCTAAAAGCATTGAGACTTTCCCACAACAGCCTTCTATGCACAATGGAATGAGCCCCATACACAAAAGAAATATTGAATTTCTTACTAGACGAAAGGCACTCAGCAAAACAATGGATAAACTAAGGACCCGTGATGATAACCTCAAGCTTAACCGATGCCTGGTTCCATAAAATAAGAATACGCCCCACCGGATGTGATGAGAAGTTGTTAACTTGCTGCCAAGTACCAAACTTATTAACCATCAGGCAGTCAAGCTTAGCAAAATTTAGCTTTGTTTCCAAGATGCCACAAATATCAATATTGTGTTTTCTAAGAAAGGCAGAAACACCATTGTGTTTCAGGGGCGGATTGAAGCCCCCTGATGTTCCAGCTGGAAACAATCATTAAACGTCAGGGAGGTAGTGCTCATCCCGAGCATTGGTAACTCCCTTCTTCCTGATCTTGGCAGCTCCGCCTTGACCCTTAACAAAATTCTTTTTAGCAAAAGCAGAACTGGTAGAATTCCTGACATGGCGAGGTTGCAACCATAAAGAATTCTGGTGTAGTGACTGCCTAACTTTGGTTATCTTCTTCTTATCAACCTTTTTCTTAGTGACTGAATCATCATCAGAAGATGGTGAAGGATCTGAGGAGTGATCAGTTAAAGGCAAGGATTCAGAATCACCCACGGCTTTCCCTTGAGATTGACGAACGTCAATGCAACCTGTGGAAGAAGGTGAGACAACTGATGGGTTACAGGTTGTAAAAGGAGTAAGTGAAATTTTCACATTATTACCAACATGGAGCACCCTAGATCCTTTTGGAGAAGGGGAACAAGGATGAACACCATCAACCACAATATTTTTATCACGACGAGCCATTGACACCGTTGTATTAACAACAACATCATCAGAAGGTGCAACCATATTACAAACTCCTGGAGTACATGTACTCTCCTTAGCCACCTTTTTGTTGCCTGCTTTGCAGCCCTCAGAAGAATGCCCAATCTTAGAGCAAGAGTTACAGAATTTCGAAAGATGCTCATACCAAAAATTCTGAACAAACTCAGTACCGCCACGGGGTTCAATATCCACCTGCTTCAAAATAGGTTGAGACATATTAATTTCAACTAAAACACGAGCAAAAGAGAGGCATTCTCTCATCATGTTAAGCTTGTCTGTGTAAATGGGTTTCCCAATTTGAGATGCAATTTTGCTGAGTACCTTAGCATTCCAAAGGCACAATGGCAAGTTCCTAAACTGGACCCAAACAGGCAAAGTGCACAAATCTTCATCACCAAACAATAAAAAATTTGGCATAATTTTCATAAGCAATGGTCGACCAAAAGCAAAGTAAGGTCCTCCCTGTAAAACCTTGAGCATGCTCTGTTCGTCATCAAACTTAAAGATAATCCAACCACTGTCATGAAAATGAACACAATGTTTTACCTACCAGTTGTCGCAAATGGTTTTAAGAGCCATTTTGCCTAGAAATTTATCTGCAAAATACCCAATGAGACAGAATTTCCAACCAGAGAAGTCATCGTCAATATCCTCCTCGAAAAGTTTGACCTTACCTGAACTTGAATCAATTTTCTCCAACTTAATCCCATTTGATGGCTTTCGATTATCGGTAAACAAGCTAGTCCATGACTTCGTCTCCTTGGTTGGTTTCTTTGAAGCAACACCCATTGAGGGTACTGAAGTACCACTTGCTTGGCAGTCACCAGACTTACCAAAAGAAGAAGTAGTATCATGGTCCCCCAATGTTCTAGACCTGCTAGACAAGGAGGTCCCAACACTCTTCTGACCATCAGTTGCAGTAGGTGGCAAAGCATAATTCAAATCTAGGGCATTAGAAGAGGCAGGAAGATCAACTTTGAATTTGAATTTCAAATTCTTCCCCACAGCTTCTCCCCCATTACAGACAAAAGTGCCAGAACCCAGAGCAGGGTCCTGTCCCCTTTTGCCACTCAACCTGGGAACAACACCCGCTTGTTCAGATGACCTATCACCACCTTGACTGGTGGCACCATGGTCACGAACATCAACCAACTCAATACCATGAACATCACCCTGCTCAACACCATGAACGTTAGACTGTTCAGCACCACGAGCAAAATCCTGCTCAGTACCATCTTTGACAACATTATTAACATCATCATGCAGCACATTTTCATTGATACTGACTTCAGGAATTGAAGCCAGCGGTTTTGTTCGAGAAGACGAACCTTCCTCTTTCTTCTTATGATTCATTCCTATTGTGGGAAGAAGGAAAAGATAAACACAGAACAGAGGTTCTCGAGAGCCACAAACCAAGAACTAAAGCAGAGATTTAAGAGAACCACGAACCAAGCACAAAACAGAGAATTGGAAGATGAAAGATGTGAAAAAAACATCAGCGAAAGGCAGCACCTTGAGAGGGTTTTTCTCTCTCTAGAGCTTGAGAGAATCTCTCTCTAACCTTGACTAACTGACTGAGACTGAGAGCTCTTTCTTGATTATATGGGTGGTGGTGCATGGCTGTTCTTAGTTGGTAGAGCGATTTGTCTGGTTAATTCCGTTAACGAACGAGACCTTAACCTACTAACTAGCTATGCCAAGGTATCCCTCCGCAACTAGTTTCTTAGAGGGACTACGGCCTTTAAGGCCACGGAAGTTTGAGGCAATAACAGGTCTATGATGCCCTTAGATGTTCTGGGCCACACGCGCGCTACACTGATGTATTCAACGAGTCTATAGCCTTGGCCGACAGGCCCGGGTAATCTTTGAAATTTTATCATGATGGGAATAGATCATTGCAATTGTTGGTCTTGAATGAGGAATTCCTAGTAAGCGCGATTCATCAGCTCACGTTGGCTACGTCCCTGCCCTTTGTACACACCGTCCGTCACTTCTACCGATTGAATGATTCGGTGAAGTGTTCGGATCGCGACAACATGGGCGGTTCGCTGCCCGTGACATTGCGAGAAGTCCACTGAACCTTATCATTTAGAGGAAGGAGAAGTCGTAACAAGGTTTCTGTAGGTGAACCTGCGGAAGGATCATTGTCGAACCCTACGAAGGCAGAATGACCTGCGAACCCGTTTAAACAATGCTGGGCTGACGCGGGGGAGGCGTCTCGTCCCCAGCCTACGTGTAGGTCCTGAGTTGGGGCGAATGCCCTGCAAACAACGAACCCTAGCTTGGAATGCGACAAGGAAAATGTAAAATGGGGGCCAGCCTATCCCTGCCCCGTCCGCGGTATGCCGGGTTAGGCCTCGGTCCCTTACAAAATGAAAACGACTCTTGGCAACGGATATCTCAGCTCTCGCATTGATGAAGAACGTAGCGAAATGCGATACTCGGTGTGAATTTCAGAATCCCGTGAACCATCGAGTCTTTGAACGCAAGTTGTGCCTGAAGCCGTCAGGTTGAAGGCACATCTGCCTAGGCGTCACGCATCGTGCGCCCCCTCCCCCGCGCCCCAACATTGGGCTTCCAGGGACGTGCATGGGGGCGGATTGTGGCCTCCCGTGTCTCAAGGTGCGGTTGGCCGAAATGTGAGCTTAGCGCGACGGATGTCACGACAAGTGGTGGTTGGTCCATTTAACTCGAGAGTTGTCGTGCATCGTCCGGTCGCGCATGCGGGACTGAAGATAGACCCTCCAGCGCTGTGTGCTATGACCGCAACCCCAGGTCAGGCAGGATTACCTGTTGAGTTTAAGCATATCAATAAGAAGAGAAAACGAAACATACAAGGATTCCCTTAGTAACAGCGAGCGAATCGGGAATAGCCTAGCTTGAGAATCGGGCGGCTTCGCCGTCCAAATTGTAGTATAGAGAAGCGTCTTCAGTGGCAGACCGAGCCGAAGTCCCCTAGAAAGGGGCGCCAGAGAGGGTGAGAGCCCCGTCGTACCTGGACCCTGTTGCACCACGAGGCGCTGCGGCGAGTCGGGTTGTTTGGAAATGCAGCCCTAAGCGGGCGGTAAATTCCGTCCAAGGCTAAATACGGGCGAGAGACCGATAGCGAACAAGTACCATGAGGGAAAGATGAAAAGGACTTTGAAAAGAGAGTTAAAGAATGCTTGAAATAGTAAGAAGGGAAGTGAATGGGGGCCGACGATGAGCCCCGGTCCACCGATTAACTCGGGGCGTGGACCAGTGCGGATTGGGGCAGCGGCCAAAGCCCAAGCAGTATATATGCCTGCGGAACGATGTCGCCTCAATTGTGGTGGGGCAACGCGCGTCTTTGGCGTGCTTCGGCATCTACGGGCTCCCGGTACTGGCTTGCGGGCTCCCCATTTGACCCGTCTTGAAACACGAACCAAGGAGTCTGACATATATGCGAGTCA
>CM075776.1:35358356-35360856 GCA_037974665.1 Ehretia macrophylla
CACATGCACACCTCCTACACAAGATAACTAAGCTAGGATTTAAGGAAAAATCAGCCATCACTTGGCCAAAGCAAGGAAAAAGGGCTATTTGTGCAATTCAAAGGGGCAATCTTGCATTTTCATCCATCAGTAGGCTAAGGTGAGGGTTAAACTCTTTTAAAAGCTTTCAAAACTCACATACATGCTCTCATATGGCTATATTTACCACTGTAATTATTGTATATGTGTGTATATGAGCCTATCCACTCATGCAAGGCTTGATAATGGCTAGAAACTTGAAGATATGTAAACACATTTTTTCCTGGCATATTACTGACCTTGTAGAATGATGTGTTTTTGGACTAGTAAACGATGTTGAAAATGCATGAAAATTGGAAGATCACTAGATTTGTCAGTTCTGAACATATTTTTCAGGAATAGGCCAAGGCCAATGTTGACTCTAAGACCTCAAATATGGTCAAATATCGTGATGTGTCTAAATCTGGAAAACATGGAAATGTGAAGTAGGTTTTTGGCAGCTTTCTGACCTTGTAGAACGAAATATTTGTGGCCTAGTAAACGATGTCAAAAATGCATGATATTTGATAGGTCACTAGATTTGTCAGTTCTGAACATATTTTGAAGAAATAGGCTAAGGCTAATTTTGATTTTAAAGGCCCCAAAAAAGGCAATTATTGAGATGTGTATGAATCTGGACAGTTTTGTATAGTTTCACGGCTTTAGCCATAACGCCTAAGTCCGAACTTCAAATGCAGCAAGGTTTGTTCCTAGATTTAAAGCACTCATTAAAATTCAATTTGACATTTGGTTCACTGAAATTGGAGATTATTTGCTTGGCTAATTGAATGTGGAAAAACAGACCTTTGCAGTAGGGTTTTTGCTTAGTAATATGCTTTGAATCATGTTGTAACTTTACTTGTGGTATTGAATGCTTGGAATTGTGGCAATTAGAAGTTGTGCAGGCTTTTTTGGTTGGTTGAGGATGCTTAATTGATTGATGTATGGCTTGGGTTTAATTACATGACGCATTGTTGCTTAATTGCATGTGTAGCACGAAATTGAGGCCCTATTGGTCATGAATGCTTGCTAAGTGATAATCCTATGGTTAAATGTGTTTAATTGATTTGTTAGTAGGCTGCCCAATAAATGCTAAGTATGCTTGAAATGGTTTAAGTGTCACTTGTTGTGCTTAGCAACAAAACCAACGCCCGAGCACGGCCTTGTAAGCCCTAATGGCCCCGTAGGCTCCCAAGTCTTAAACCATTCTTGTGTGACTTATAATGGATGTTGAGGATTGTTAATAGGCTGCTTGGAATTGTCTTTATAACTCTAAACATGATCCCCGATGTTTGCATGTTGATAAGTTAACTATTCTTGCACCCGGTCTTGGGTAAATTGTCATAGCATGCTCGTGTGATCCTAATACTTGGTATGTGAACTAAATTGGGTAAAATGAATTCTTAGCAATATGTTACTTGGTTGCCCATTATATGTTCATATGCCTCTAAGTGTTTTACAAAGTGAATATACATGTCAAACCATGCCTTGTATGTTTACTTATCGATATGTGATCTTATACTTGCTCAGAGGCAACCTACTTTGTTGACCTCCTACTGTGAATTGTTAAAGGATATTTATTTGCTTGTTTTGAACATGATTACTTGGCTGCCCGTGGAAGTTTAATTGCTTTCAAATTGATATATGAAATGATTACATGTTCTTACAAGGCCTTATGTGCCAATATGTCAATATGTGATCTTATAATTGCTTGGAGGCAACCTACTTTATTGACCTCCTAATGTGAATTGTTAAATGGTATAATTGTGCATTACATACAAGATTGCAACCTTTCATTGTGGCATGGTAGCGTTTCACGAACGCGGGGCGGCATAGGGCTTATTAGTGCTTATGTGACTACCATGGTCCAATTCCCTCTCTTGCTTGGCATTCCACCCTCGGAGAGTTGGGTCGTAGGATTTCGGGGTACATCCGGAGTACACCTATTTGGAGTGATAAGTGGATGATTGAAGCCGGCCACAACAATTGTTATCGAAAATGATCTTGAGAGCAAATGTTCACTGATTGATCTTTAGAGCGAAAGCTCATCGTATCCTTTTCACAATGTGTTTAAGTACTCTCGCTTGGTTCCTAGAGGACCTCAGGGAGGAAAGATGGGTAAATGTGTTCATTTATATTTATGTTATGTTATGAACTTACTTATTTTATATGACATGTTTTCTAAAGGGTTTTTCATAAGATTAACTGGAAAAGAGTTTCAAAACGTTATGTCTTGTTCCCCCTCGCTAAGTTCATAAGGACTCACCCTCTTTTGTCATTACAGGTGAAGCAGATTTGGATCACGTGCTTGAAGAGAATGTGCTAGTTGATGAACCTCTGGAATGACTGTGTGCATTTACGTGCTTTTCATGAACATGGATGCTATTAGCGATGTTTTGTTTGTTTACGGACTCTTTATTTCGTTAATGTAAATGATCCCGAT